>JANAVB010000999.1:12498679-12802408 GCA_029216955.1 Iris pallida | reverse complement strand
TATATATATAATATATAATATATATATATATATATATATATATAATATATATATATATATATATTTATAGATATATTATATATATATATTCTATATTAAAATATTATAAATATTTAATATCTGTTTATATGAATTTTCCTTGATTAACGGATTCTGTCCATGACTATATCAAAAATTTTATACCTTCTTGCTAATTTGGCTATCCCGGACTCATGGCATGATCCGTCCCATCCTCTGAAACCATCTTGCGTAGTTTGACATCCGAGACTATATTTGTGCCGACATGATCAAATTGCGCCAGTCAACTCCAAATCAAACGGAACTTGTCGGATCGTCGCACCACACAGACGACACACCAGGCAAGACACTTGCCTTTACTGTTTAAATTTCTGCTCAATATCATGCATGTTTTATTTACTTTAAGTTATTTCTTTCTAAATTTTATAGTAGATGCAATTACTATATTTTATGTAATTGGCCTAGAGTTAAGGGACAACCGTCAAATTTAGTTTGTCTATTGACTTGTCACGATTGTACACGAGTTGTGTGTGAGTTGTGAGTATCATATAGAGGTCACTTGCGTGTGGGCTGATCCCGTGCGCATCCGTAGGAATAACTGTCAATGGATGCATCTTAGAAGACTTGACAGTTATCTATTATAAAATAGTGTGGTGGAAATGACACATATTGTGTGCCATGGTTACGACACACGTATAGTATCATTGGGGGGAGGAGGACAGCTACTAGCGTAGGGGCTATATTTATTTTTACACCCATTTCGGAGATAGTGTCTCGATGAGTGCTACGTGTTACCCGGCCGATAGTGTCTCGAATGAGCACTACTTGACGGCCAGTCTTTATTACTTGATTGCGTGAATCCGTTACAGCCTGCGTAGAACGTCGTCCTCTAAAGTGCATTCTATATAGAATGGTTAGGAACCTTTACTCATAATATTTTTTGTTGAGATTTTATTATTCAGTTTATTGGCATGATATTATGTGTCTTGTTACGTCCCTCTGAGGACCTGATAATTTCTTCAGGTGTGTTTCGTGTTTTTTTACAGGTGCTCTACTAAGGCCATGACTTGCGCTCTATTCTTCGAGGATGATTGCACTTCGATCGTCTTCGCTTCGCTCGCCAAAATTATTTTTTATCATGTATATTTTCACTGTTGGTAGTGGATTTGTCTCCGCCCAACTACATATACCAACAATTCATAGATTATATGATATCTTTTATTCTTATATTTTGTGTGGATGAGATTAGTTATGGTTCTACATTTTACAGCTTACGTATACTAATTACATGGCTGGCACGTCTACATTCCTAGTCCTACGTATTTGGGACTGAGACTTTACAGGGGCTCAACTTACCGCTCGTCTGAATTGGATCGTCCCTCTAGTAGGTGATATCTTCACCAATACATATCTCGTCAATGAACTCCATCGTCTGCGATTAGCATCGGCCCAGTGTTTCTGTCTGTCCTGAGCAACTCTGAATCGTCTGATCATCCTGACCTTCTTGTTGCATCAGTGATCATCTCTGGCCCAAGCATAACTCTTCTCCACATAACCCAAAAGAGCGATGTACGGACATCGTCGTCCATAGTACCTCGAATGGAGATATACCGATACTGGCTTGGTAGTTGTTGTTGTATGAAAACTCTACCAAGTGAAAGTGGCTCTCCCATGATCGCCAAAATCCAGCACACAAGTCCTCAGCATGTCCTCTAGCGTCTGAATCGTCCTCTCGGACTGTCCATCGTCTCTGGGTGGTACGTTGTACTGAACTTGAGCCGATTGGCCAACTCCTCTTAAGCACCTCCAGTAATGGGATGAATCTGCTGTCCCGGTCTGATACGATGCTCACCGGTACTCCGTACAAGCGAACTATCTGCTGCATGTATAGCTCTACCAACTTGGTGGAGAGCCCACCTTGAAGGGTATGAAGTGAGCACACTTCGTCAGCCTTTGTCAACGATGACCCATATGGCATCATTCCCTCCTTGGGAATGAGGAAGCCCTGAAACAAGTCCATCGTAATAGCTTCCACTTCCACTCGGGAATGGGTAATGGCTGCAATAGACCAGCTGGCCTCTGACGCTCCGCCTTGACCTGCTGGCAAACTAGGCATCTCAAAATAAAGCGTGATACATCTCTCTTCATCCTGTGCCAGAAAGATGTTCCCGCAAGTCACGGTACATCTGTTGGCACCAGGATGAATAGAATATCGCAATCGGTGCACCTCATGCAAACGTCTCTATCATCTCTTCCCTTCGGCGTTATAACCGGCCGTCGTACCTCAAGGATCCATCCTCTACTACGGTGAAGTCATCTAGCAATCCAGCTAAGGCCTGGACTCTAAGCCTGCGGAGGCTCTCATCTGTAGTCCGAGTCTCCTTGATACTACCATCAAACCTGACTGAATGTCTAGCGCCATCATCTGTATACTGATCCTGGCTGAATATCTCAATACCGAGCTTCTCCAAGTCTTCCCGTAAATGTCGATCTATCAATAAATACCATGCCATCGGATGCCGGCTCAGCACGTCTGCACCATATTTGCCTTTCCGGGGTGATACTAAATCGATGTCGAAGTTCTTCATCAACTCCAACCATTCTTTGCCTCATGTTCAGCTCCTTCTGCGTGAATACATACTTCAAGCTCTTGTGATCAGAAAAGATTTTCACTCGCTCTTCGTATAAGTAGTGTTTCCACAACTTGAGTACAAAGATCACCGCAGCTAACTCTAGGTCGTGGGTAGGATAGTTTCGTTATGAGTCCGTAATTGTCTAGATGCATAAGCTATCACTTTTCTATGCTGTAGGACACATCCTAGCCCCTTTTCCCGAAGCATCGCTATAATTGGTGAAACCTCCAGATCCTGAAGGTAATATCAGAACTGGAGCGGTCGTCAGCCTCATCTTCAGCTCCTTATGCCACCTGGCAGTCCTCTGACCAGATGTACTCTGGTCCTTCTGCGTCAGCTTCGTCATGGATTCAGCTTTCTAGCAAATCCTGGATGAACTTTCTATAATAGCCTGCTAAACCCAAGAAACTTTGATCTCTGAAATTGATATTGGAGCCTTCTATGTCTCGACGGCAGCAATCTTCCTGGGATCTACTGATATCCCCTCTCTAGTGATCACATGATCGAGAAACTCCACTCGGTCTAAAAAGAACTCGTACTTCGACAATTTGGCATACAACCTCTCCTACCTTAGAATCCCTAAACTGTCTGCAAGTGCTCTACGTGCTCCTCCGGCGTCTTTGAGTATATCAGAATGTCGTCGATAAATACCACGATGAACTCATCCAGATACTGGTAAAATATCTTATTCATCAAGTTCATAAAGACAGCTGGTGCATTGTGAGACCAAATGGCATCACCAAAAAAACTCGTACTCCGTACTTCGTGTTGAATGTCGTCTTCTAGATGTCTTCAGCCCTGACTCTCACCTGGTGGTAACCGGATCTTAAATCTATCCTAGAAAATACCTTTGCCCCACTCAATTGGCCGAACAAATCATTTATCCTGGACAGAGATATTTGTTTTAATGGTGATGGTATTCAATGCCCGGTAGTCAATGCACAACCAACTGTACTATCCTTCTTCGGTACAAAGAGTACTGAAGCTCCCCATGGAGAAGCACTAGATCGAATGAAACCCTTTTTCAACAGGTCATTAATCTGCTCCTTCATCTCTACGCTCCTTGGGTTCACTCTATAGCAAGTCCAGGATACTGGATGAACCGTACTACTCATAGTAACTCCACATCTCTGTCAGGAAAAGTCCTGGAAGATCCTCTGGGAATACATCCATAACTCCCCAATGATGGGTTGGCGGTGCTAACTCCCCAACTGTCGTACAATAGTTCGACTCTAGGCTGATCTCCACCTTGTCCTTTTGACACGGAATGGTGTCGTGCCTGGGGGCTGAACGAATACTACCCTCATGACAGTCTATAGCTGCGTGACATAGCTAAGCCATCCGTTCCTAATTTGATATCATACCCGGGAAGTGGCATCACAAAGAATCGTCCCCCAAACTCTCTCCCAGCTATAGTAATAGAGCATCTATATATAGCTCTAATGGTTACTGGTCCGTCTTCCATCATTACTCGACTCATATCCTCGGTAGGTGTAGCTACTAAGTTAGTGTTTTTGCAAAAATTCTAATGACAGGAAGCTATGAGATGCACCGGAATCAAACAAGCATAGAGCCAGAAAAGTATACAAATAAATATGACCTGTGATGACGTCGGCCAAATAATCTGGCTCTGAAACCTGCTCGGCTCTGCTCAGAGCCAGACTATAAGCCTTCTTCCGGGGTCCCTTCTGCTGCTGTAGATGTTGCCCGAACCTCTGCTGCTGAGTCAGAAGCGGTGGTCCTCTAGATGGGGGTCCAGTACCTGGTACCCTCGCTACTGGGCATTCCCGAAGCTGATGGGTAGCAGACCCACAAGCTAAACACTGCCCCAACCACTTCCTCCAGACGAAAGCGTCATAGCCTGGCCTCCTACAAGAACACACAACTCCCTTCTGCTGTCGTGGTTATGGGGCTCTAACTGGTGGGGTTGGGTGATGTGTGGGAGAATATATCTCCTGGTGCAGCACCGGTGCTCTCGGCTGGAAAGCTTGGCGCTTGGAAGGTCCCTCGTGGTGTACGGAAGCCGGCCTCTTGCAAGACAGAAGACGCTCATCTAGGCTCCGGACCAACTCTAGGCTCTGGTAGTAGTCAGTCGTCCCGTTCGCTACTAGGAGAATGCCAATGTCTGGGACTAGACCATGGCAAAACCAACGCGTCATCTCCTCTGGGTCTGCAACAGACTAGGAGCGAAATGACTCAAACAACTAAACTCTGCTCCGCGTACTCGTCAACAGAACGGTTTTCCTGCTGGATGTTCTAGAATTGTAGCCCCATGGCTACTTTAGCGGTGGTCGAGAAGAATTTCTTCTTGAACTGGATCTTAAATTGATCCCACATGGCCCTCCCTCTCGTAAATAGTGGCTCATTCCTAACCAAACTCCTGCCAAGTCTGTCAGCAAAAATCCAGCTACCTCGACCTGAAGGTCACCCGGCAACCTAGCTCTGAGGAGCTTCCGCTCTAACCGTGTCTAGCCAGTCATCTGCTACTATAATGCCTTCAGTCCCCATGAACTCCCTGGAGTTGAAGCCCATGAAGTCCTTGATATTTCTCGCACTCTGTCGTAGCTCTACTGGTGGTGGGACCATGTACGCTCCTCAGAACGCTCTATGCCCTGGCGGAGTAAGGTGGTCTGCTCCTGATGGGTCGTTAGTAACCCCTGGATCAGAGTGAGCAGTTGGTTCCCGTCGAGAGTGACGAAGCCTAGGTTGGTATATAATAGGTGTGGTGGGGTATCGGGTCCTGTGGGACTGTGATGTGGAAGGTGGTGGAGGCATCTGAGTTGGTGGATTTGTGGAGTTGGGGTATGGTAGTGGAGGTGGAGGTGCATCGGTCAACTGGTCAACCTGCTGTATAGGAAGTTGCCATTTTAGGTGTGGCATACTGGGACGAGCGTGTGAGCACCATCTAATAAATAAAAGAACTTATAAGAACTCTTTTAAGTAAACATCATAAACAAACATAAAGTCTAATTTGTAATAACGAGCATATACTGCGATGAGTTTTCTATGTTGCAATCCTAGTAATTCTCTAGGTGTTCTAAATGTTATTTCTAGTATTATCTAGTTACCTTAAGTTCCTAATTGCAGGCATGCTTGGTACAATGACGTAACCAAACAATTTAGTCAGGACCTGCATGGGCCATCACTAAAAACATGTCACGATCCGCTATCCAAATTGTTGGGCCGGACTGAGTCATGTCCAGCCTACGCTTGAGATAAAGCGTAGTAGGCTGTTCTAAAGACAACATATATGATCAAAGTGTGCTAACAGTTCTATATGTCATATTGAGTCAAAAATATTCCAAACACAAAAGTCATCTCGTATATAAATATGTTTGAATACATAGCCAAGACATAAAACTGGATACAGTCCAGTATCAAAATACATAGTCTAAACATGACTACTCTCAAAAGTCTCGAGCAACTAAACAAATAGACGAGTTTTTTCATAGGTACATCCTCATAAGGTAAAGTCTGATCCTCGATGGCAACCCCATAATAAGAATCACACCTACGCGTTATCCTGTTAGGACGAAGCAAGTACTTGTACTACGAACATATAATACTGATCATGTAATGGAAAGAGATGAAATAACATAATCATGGTATATCTTGATTTATCCAGTTTTAGATGCATTTTCATGGCATTATATGTTTGTTTTAAAGTTTAAAACTGTAGCATGTACGTGATCGGTCAATAGGTAAATAGGATGTACAGTGGTACATATCAATTTCTAAGTGTACATACATACACTTAACACATCGGTGTATATCCATACACAAATATCAGATATACGACAAAGTTGTATATAATATGTAACAGTGCACGAAAATACATACGGAGAAGAGGGCATGATCACGTACTCTACTAATAGTTTTCCCATAACCATTTTATAACATGTGGGTGACACGAGAACAGTATAAAGCATGGTGGATAATGAGAGCAGTATAAAGTATGTGAAACATGGAGAGAAATGACTTACATTTAGGTATCAGTATTTAACATAGTTTTTACACAATTCATCATATGCAGTAAATAAGTTTGTAGAGGTACTTGCCTTGTGCAAAACAAGTGTATGTATATGAAGCTATAGATATCCTGTGTCTTGTCACTGTAAAAATGATACATAAGCTTAATTTTATACTAAGCTAAATACTAGGACACTAGTTATGTGACAACACTTTCTGACTGGACACCTAGCCAAATGTTATTTTTAGGATAGGAGACAAATGTGGGGTAACACAATACCTAAATCAATTTTTAGCCTTTATACTATGTAGTGTGAGGTCCAATACTACAATATCCTAAAATCACACAATATCGCAAGTCGTATTTATTCAATAATAAATCAGGCTGTATTCTATGTTCCAACAATTATTAAGATAGGCAAAAAGCTCAAATATATATAAAATAAAGTACCAAGATGATCCTTGTTAATTATAAAAATTTATACTAATTTTTATGAATTTAGAAACCCTCATAGATATTTATTAAAAATCAGTAAACATAATACCCTGAAAATGAGTTCTGTTTTCCTATTTTTGTAAAATGCCAAAATTACTAATTTAATCCTTGCAAAATTATACTAATTTAGTTAAATTAACATAATACAATTGTTTACATATTTTTACAGCAATTAAATTATATATAAAAATTCAAATACAGCAAGTTACAATTTCTGGAAAATAAATAATTAATTATTTACTATTTTATCCACGTATACGAAATTGAACCGGAGTCCAGATACGGGATCCAAAACCGTGAATCAAGTCCGATATGACTCGTACAGGCCTTTAATGTATTTAGACTCATTTAAGTCCACAAAATCCATGCTAGGTCTGGACTCAAATGGATGTAATCAGTCGAAATACAAAAATACATATATTAAAAAAATATATGTAAATGAATATTAAAGCATTTTAAATATATATATTAAAGTAGTGAAATATACAAGTTATAAAATTAACTAATAGTATAACTTGTAAATTTATACATAATAACATTAGCACAAAATTATATCTATATACATAAAAATATATACATATAATTTAGTAAATGCATATGTCACTACCAAAATATGTCAAATTAGCGACGAATTTAGCGGCGCCAGTTGAAAACGTCGCTATTTTTTGTGTATTTAGCGACGTACGTAAATGACGTCGCTGAACGTCATTATCAGCGACATTTAGCGACTGTAATTATAGTTTGGAAAGAACAAGTCGCTATGTAGTCGTAAAACATCGCTGATGTAGTTTTTCAGCGACGTTTGGCAACATTTAATCATGTTTGTCACCATCCTATTACTTAACAGCGACGTCCAGCGACGTCTCACTTAGACGTCGCTAAAAACTTTTATTTAGGGTTCTGGGAACCCGATCGATTTTATTTTATTTCCCAAATTTTTATTCTCCCGCCGAGCGCTCTCATTTCTCTCCCCCTCCGCCTCTCGTCTTCGACGACCGCTCCCCCCGACGAGCTCCTCCCCTCTTGCGAGGCCTCCCCCCGACGACCCCTCTCTCCGGCGTTGCCTCCCTCCGACGATCGCTCCCTCTCGTTTCTCTCCCCCTCCATCCGGTGTTGCATCCCTCCCTCTCGTCTCCGGCGACCGCTCCCCCTGTTGACCTCGTCGTCGCTCCTCCACCGTCGACCCCTTCGTCCCCTGCTCTGCTCCGGCGACCCCTACCCGACCCAGTCCAGGTATACCTAACCTTAACCTATCTCCCACTGACACGTCACAGACATTTTCAACCTATGAATATCGATTTTATACAGTGCCTATGATTGTATATACACACACATTTTCAACCTGAAATCTGAGAACAGTGACACTGATTTTGTGTACACAGTTAACACACACCCTTACACACACTACACAAATCTGAATGTGGATACACACACACACACTTTTGCACTACTGTTAAATTTGAATGCAATATGCATATATATATATATATAAATATATATATATATATTTTATATATATATATATATATATATATGCAAATGGGAATACAAGGATATATGCAAGTTGGTAAGCACATATGAATGCAATATGCATATATGTATGCAAATGGGAATACATGGATATATGCAAGTTATAAATGCAATATTTGGATAACATATGAAATGTAATGTATAGGTAAGCATTAATGTAGGTAATAACATGTAATCATGTAATGCATATGTATAAATAATAGAATGGGTGAATGTATTATGCATGTTCAGATAACATATGTGATAGACATATATGTATGCATAAATGCCATGAACTAATAATCAAGTGTAATGCATATATGTTAAGAAATGAATGCATGAATGAATTTAGATATACAAGCATCTATGTAAATATGCCTATGATTGAATGAATGCAAGTTCAAATATATGAATGTAATGTAAGCATGTATATATATGTAATATGTGTTCTCTATGACTTGTTATCGTATGTGTTTGATTGCCTAGGCTTGGTTAGGCCTAATGAGACTTGACTGGACTAGGATTGACCTAGTTGACTAGTGTAAGCATGTATATATATGTAATAGCGACGTTTACCGACATCTTTAGTGACGTCGCTTATGTTTAGTTTAGATTCTTATAGTTTATGTTTAGATTCTTATATAAAATGCACACTCATATTTGTGTCATACTAAGTGATTTTGATATCTAACATACTAAGGAGTATCCTAGTACCTACAGTGTATAGAGTATCCTAGAAGTATAGGTATCATTGGTATATCGTATTACATAGAGTGTATAGAGTATCCTTTCGGTCGATAAGAGTTACTTCACTTATTTTGTCAAGACAAGTAAACTTTTTAAATGTTGACGATATATATAACGTCAATGTTTGGTTTTGCCTTGTAGCTACAGGCAGTTGCCTACATTTTGCCTTATAACTTGGCCTTTGGCATGTGCTTGAGCAGTGTGGACTTCCAGGTTAGGGTGTTAGTTCATGATTAGCATTGTTTAGATATTAGTTTCAGTTAAAGGGTTAGTTTAGATTAGGATATTAGTTTATGTTAGAAGGAATATGAGAGTTAGTAGATGTTAAAGTATGATATTAATTTATTAGTTAGGATAGATAGTTTGAGTTAGGATACTGCTCAAGCATAGGCCGAAGGGTCGATATTGGATATTATTTTAAAAAGTTTTACCTTTCTTGACAAACTGGGTGAAGTAACTCTTGTAGACCCAAAGGGTCGATATTGGACAGTTAGGATGAGTATCAGAATCAGTATCGGATTAGTATCGACCGTATCGGATTAGTATCGACCGTATGTACTTAGTATCGTGTACTCCTATAAATACAATTATACCTCGACCGTATGTACTTAGTGTCGACCGTATCGGATTAGTATCGGTCTATCGGATACGACACTTTGACACAAAACAGTTGTTTTAGTCCCAACACAGTTGTTTTTGTTTCTTCCTTCAAATTCTTTATTTGTAATATGTGGAATGGATGAACAGTTTATGTTGCACACCCATATCTAAACTGCCTTAACATTCATTCACTGACTGTAATATGCATGTATCTATCTTACAGAATTATCCTCAATTGGATATGGATATGAATTACTACTTTTGGAATCGTTCGTGGATGTACAACTGTCATCCTTATGACATGTACGGTATGCGGGATGAATTCATAGAGGGTGTACAGCAGTTCCTGCAGTTTTCCAAGGCTTCCCTCAGTACATGGACGGTACCAAAATTAAGTGTCCGTTTGTGAGATTTTGCAACTTAAAATATCATCCAAAAGTGGAAGTCACGTATCATTTATACTCGAAGGATTTACGCCGAATTACTATCAGTGGAGCGCGCACGAAGAACTTGTGTCTTTAGCATCGGAGTATGAGTCTTATGTGGATGTCCACAATAACGCTGCTTACGACGATGGGTTGGTGAACATGATTTTTGACGCGACGGGGCCTACTTTAGATCCGGACGATCATGATGCACCTGAGGAGGCACCGAATGCCGATGCTGCACAGTTTATGGAGTTGCTGGAGAATGCAAGGACTCCATTATATCCTGGTTGTGAGGATCATTCACCGTTGGAGGTGGTTACAAGATTGTTGAGCATCAAGTTCGATTTTAACATATCGCAAGATTGCTACAACCGTCTTATGGAGTTGCTTATAGAAATATTGCCTGAGGGTGCTAAGTTGCCTAAAGACTTCTACCGATCTAAGAGGATGGTGAGATCGCTCTGGATGGAATACGAGAAAATCGATGCATGTCACAACGGGTGCATGTTATACTACAAAGACGACAAGGATGAAGACGCCTGCAGATTTTGTGGTGCCGATCGCTACAAGGGCAGTGGTAGAGGAAAGTCTGTCGGTGCCAGAAAACCTACCGATTCGATGCACTACTTGTCGTTGACGCCACGATTGCAGTGGGTCGATTCCGATGACGGAACATTTCTGTCGTCTGGTACGTATTTTTTTCAGAAATATTATTTTATGCAAATCCGATAAATTATTACTATGATAATATATTTAATTACAGGTAAGGAAGGTCTGTAATGTCGACATGGTGACTGTCTTCCTGGCCACCTATCGGAAGGGCGAAGCCCTTATTGACGAGAGAGCCGAGCAAGCCTATGTAAGTATTACAATACTATTAATTAATTATAATGCTTCATGTTAATTTTAATATAACTTAGTAAATATGCATGCAAATAAATATTCATGTAGTTAGTAATAATAAGTAATTAATTAGAAATTAGATATCATAGAGTACTATCCATACTTTTTAGGCCGAGTATCAAAGGCTTCGGGACCGGGCGACTGCTTGGGCACCTACTGCGGGAGAGGCTGGTACTTCCTCGCAGCCCACTCAAGCTCCGTCGGCAGACGAGTTGTGGATGACCGCCACTGGGGGCCTCCGTAGGGGTACGTACTACGGTAAGGGATCCTATGGCGCCCTAGTTGCGAGCCAGTCCTCTAGGGCATCCCCCGCTAGTGTACATGGTCCACAGATGTCCCAGGAGTCTGCCCGAGTCCACCAGATAATGGAGTCTCTCCGGGACGAGCTGCTATGACGGATTCAGGACCAGTCTCAGCACCAGTCGGATGAGCCTGTGCTTATAGCATGATTGGATACGCTCGACCGCAGCATTATGGAGATCCGACATGTGACTGACTGGACAGAACGGAGCATCACCGATCTTAGAGAGTCGACGGAGCACAGCATATTGGATTTGCAGGCATCACAGATGACCATGGGCGAGAGGCTGAGATTGGTGCAGGATTCGGTGGCTGATAGCAGTGATAGAATATTATCTACCATGGATTCATACCACGAGCGACTTACAGCGTTGGAGCGTTATCGTCCTCCGGGTGCGCTTTCATCATCGTCGACTCCGTCGGCGCCACTGCCTTCTTCATCGACACCGACTCCACCGATGTCACTACCTTCTTCATCGGTGTCGATTTCACAGGAGGACTATGAGCTTTTCTTAGCCCTTCGTCGCGGCGCGCCCCCTCCTGCTCCAGATCTCCAGTAGTCCGAGTTAGGACTGTTTGTATTGAGTGTTTGAGTACTTGTTTTTTTTTGTATTTGTTTGTGACACTTGTTTGTTTGTTGCATAGATACATCGGTTATTGGTTGTGTAGACCCATGAAGATTTGGATATTGGTTTATATATGTTGTGTGGACTATGGTTATTTTATGTTATTCGTTTCATTTGGATGTTAATTTACTGGTGTTGATTGTTCCACCGAAGGGGTCGGCGAACCCAGGGATAAAATTTGCTTGTGTATTGTGTTTCAGATTAAACTGGAAAAAAAATGATTCTATTGAGAAAACTGAAAACTGCAATTTACTTTCTTTTTTTCAAATTTAGCGACGTCAACCGACGTTTACCGACACTTTTCGACGGCAAATTGCGTCGGTAGACGTCGCTAAACTAGCATATATTGCCAGGTTACCGACGTATAGCGACGTCAGTTACGTTAGTATGCATCTGTACACGTCGGTAGACGTCGCTAAATTTCCTAGGATTTTACCTCTTTTTCCCAGGATATACCGACGTATAGCGACATCACAAAACGTCGGTACTATATACCGACGAATAGCGACATCAAAAACATCGAAAATTTTTCCAGGTAATACCGACGTATAGCGACATCATAAACGTCGCTATTTCATCGACGAAACGACGGTAAATGTCGGTATATTACTGACGTATCTTTGCGTCGGTAAATGTCGGTGTCGGCGACGATCAACGATGTCTTTCCAAACAGCGACTAAGGTTTCCGCGACAAGAGGAAGACGTCGCTAAATACGTAGCTAAAATGGTTTAGCGACGTCTTTAGGCGTTTTAGCGACGTCTTTAGGCGTCACTAAAATGCCTTATTCTGGTAATGTATGTACATATACATAATAATAACAAATCTAAATATATATATACATATATATATATATATATATATATATATATATATATATATATATATATATATATATAAACAGTATATATAAAATATACTTAAAAGTATAATACATAATATATACATATACATAAACATACACATATATACATATATATACATATATATAGGAAAAATAACATGGTTGTCTCCTAATCATAGAAATTTTGTTTTTTCTGCCAAATTTTTGCCTTCTTGACCCATTCGTCAAACAAGTTGAGCAACGGTCCTGACAAAATTTCCAGGTTTGCTCCAAAGTAATTCCACCAATTATTGAACCAAGTAGGAATGTCCTGTTCTAATATTTTAGGACATATTTTAATAAACCAGGAGTGCCTCCTTTTGTCATTCTCATAATAGAACACATAAAAGAAAGCATCAATGTAATCCCAGTATATAAACTTCATTGAAGTCGTATTATTCCTGAAGAGCATTGCCCTCTCAAAATTTGGATGTAATCCCCATGACTGAGGAGTTAGGATTTTATATATAGTAATTTTACTATATACTATTTCCGAATGCAGATCTTTAGGATTTTGCCTAAAGTGCTCGATTTCTGCTGAATTGGTAGAGCAAAGCATTCCTTCATAATGGATCCTCGCCCTCATTTTTATGGGATAAAAATTCCTCTCAAAGTATTTTTCTTTGAGCTGCCAAGGATCCCAAGTGTCATTGGACGCAGGGATGTCGTTCCTGTCTAGACATATGATGTCTTCCTCAGCTGATTTCTGAGTGTATATTGTCTCCATTTCTGCAAGAGTAGCCGCCTCTTGATAGGAAATTTTTTCCCTATGTTGCTCATTGGATATATTGTCAGCTGAAACAATAATATTTCTCCGTACAGAAATTTGGTCCTGTCTCCGGTGAGTCTTTCGACTTTTGGGCTGCTCCCATTTGGGAGGCTCCCAGGGCTGCTTTCCCTTATCTCGCCTGCTCATTCTGCAAAAATTCGCGAGTTAGAAAATCAGGAAGACTATTTTCTTCACCTTTAATATATTCAATATCAAAATCAAAAATGGCTAATTCAGCCTGCCATCTAGCAAATATTTGTTTTGATGCTAGATTTTTAACATCTTTTTCTAAGACTGTTTTTGCAGAGCTACAATCTATTCGAAGCAAAAACTTCTGATTAAGCAGATCATCTTGGAACTTATATATGTACTTTATTATAGAAAGAATTTCTTTCTTGATTGTAGAATAATTAAGTTGGGTATCATTCCATTTACCCGAACAAAACCTAACTAAGACTTCCTTAGTAGTCTCAGGGTTTCTTTACTTCAAGATGCTACCATAGCCAATATCACTGGCATCTGTTTCCACAATTTTAAACCATTCAGCATTTGCTAAATGTAAGCAAGGTAAATTCTTAACCTTCTGCTTTATTATCCTAACTGCCTTAGTATGTTCTTCTGACCAGGCAGGTGGATTCTTCTTCAATCTTTGATACAAAATTTTTGTATCCTGAGCTATGTTCTTATAAAAGTCAGAAACATAGTTCAATGCCCCAAGAAACCTTTGCAACTGCTTATTATCAGTTATTTCGTCAGGAAACTTAGAAGCAAATTTAATACTTCTATCAATAGAATTATTGTCCTATTCGCTATATTATGTCCCAAAAATCTTATTTCTGTTTGGAACAACTTCATTTTTGGTGCTGATATTACCAGCCCATTCTTGATGACCAAGTGTTTGAAAATCTTCAAATGCTTGAAATGCTCATCAAGAGAATTAGAAAATATTAATATATCATCTTTGTATGATAAAATAAATTTAGAATAATTATTGAATATTTTATTCATTATATTCTGAAATTCGGATGGAGCATTCTTTAGTTCGAAGGGCATAACATTCCATTCATAGTGTCCAAATGGAACTGTAAAAGCAGTCTTATATCTATCCTGCTCAGCTATCTGGATTTGCCAGTAGCCTAATTTTAAATCAAATTTAGAAAAAAAATCCTAGCTCTAACAATTCTATTAAGCAGATCCCTCTTATTAGGGATTGGATATCTGATCCATTTCAAAACTTTATTGAGAGGTTTATAATTAATTACCAATCTTGGTACACCTCTCTCTCTCTTTCAGCATTATTTATTACATAGAATGCTGTGTAAGTCCATGGAGAGTAGGATTTTCTTATTAACCTCTTATCTATTAAATCCTGTATTTCCTTTTTACATATCTCCAAATATTGCTGATTCATCTGGCACGGTCTCGCTTTGGTTGGGATATCTTTCTCATTAAAGCTATCCTCATAGGGGAGTGAAATAATATGCTGTTTCCTATCCCAAAACACATTTGGAAGATTGCTACATGTCTGAAGTTTAAACTCTTCTTCGACCTGCTTTATTTTATCCTTAATCTCTGGTTTATTTAATTGATCAGAGATTTATATTTGTCTTATTTCCTCTCGGAGAAAATTGATCTGATTTTCTTTAAAATCAATTTCTTTTATTTCATTTAATATATTGATCATTGGATCACGAATAAATTCAAAGGTTACTCCTCTACCCTTATAAACAGTAGAAATTTCCTTTAAATTAATATTCTTTATTGGCATAAGTTTTTCTAGGAAAGGAGTCCCTAGAATAACATGCTGAGTTATTTTCTTAACTACCACAAATTGCAATGGTATGGTAGCAGAATTTTTACAAATATTAACATCTGTAACCTTATATGGTGCTGTCAAGGCTTTATTATTTGCAGAACTAAGCGTTTGAGTTGTGCGTTCACAACATTTGATTAGAATCACACCCTCTTTAACACAATTAAGATCTGCACCACTATCTACTAGTGCAATTAAATTCTTAATATAATACTCATTATTAATGAGTAAATCTATTTGAATGTACCATTTTTGGGTAACATAGAGATCTATTTTCTCTAATTTCTGTTGAGGCTCAGTTTCCTCATCAGAAACTCCAGGGGTAGAAGTATTACTTCTTTTTGAAGTTTTCCCTTGCTCGGTAGTATGAATTATCATATTCTTTGCTACCGTCTCCAAATTAGACAATCTTATTTAGGTCATCTCATCTTGAGATTTTAACTCTTTTATTTCCTTTTTAATACCTTAATCTCATTTTGGAGATCTTGTATTGTTACAGCTTTTACCTCCTTATTTCTATATCTTCGGAGGACTTCATCCATGCTGTAAAATTCCTCTTTTTTATTAGTTCCTTCCTCATTCAAAGAACTACTAGTTACTTTTTCTTCAATGCTAAGAAAATCTATTAACTTTTCTCTAGCATTCCTACTGATTTCAGTAGATAATAGAGATTTTATTATCTCTCCTTTATCTTGAGCAGTTAATACATTAATTGACAATCCATTCATTTCGACTATGGATTTATAATACTCAAGATCATGTTCATTACAACATTCCTCACAGCTACATTCACTATCACATTCGCACATATTAATAGACTCGTCATCACTAGACTCCTCTGATGAACCTAATTCTTCATCAGAATTTATCAATATTTTGTACAGGGTTTTGTTTAACCCTTCATCCTCTATTTCTTGGATCTTCTTCTTGGTATAACATCTATTAGCGTAATGACCTATTTTGCCACATTTATAGCATTTTATTTCTTTAGAGGATTTCCTCTTGTGAGAAGATTTCTTCTCTTTCCCCTTTTCTTTCTCCTTATATTGCTGGGGATACTTCTTCTTCTTTTTTCTTCTATAGTAGAGCTTATTTCCCTTTTCTCTACTATAATTCTTCTTAGCCTTACCCTTTTTATCATAGGGCTTATAATCATCTACAGCGAATTGGCTACAAAATTCACCTAACTGCTTTCTTTCCGAAAGCCTTTGCGATTTCAATTGATTCCTTAGCTTTAAATCATTACATAAAGCTAAGCCTTCTTGAACACAAGCATTGATTAATGCTCCATAGGTGTAATTTTGATATGGTATTTTGCCATTATTCTTTTCCTTTAACTTTTGCCGTATTTTTTCAGCAAAGAGGTTGGGCAATCCATCAATAAATTTGGATTTCCAATGTGATGCATTGGCATCATCAAGCGCCATGACTCTACTCAGAAAAGTATCTTTATACCATCTGAAATGAGTCAAAGTTGGACATCGTAAATTCTGTAATAGGGTTCTAATTCTCCCCCCATCAGAAATATGTCCTGTGAAATGCTCTAATATGTTGTACATTAGAGTATAAACTGCATCAGATTTCTGTTGTCCATCTTCTGTCTTAGTGACATTTATTATTTCCATTCGTTGCTCATTACTCAGGCAATGGTCCCACCATCCTCGTAGGATGCCTGTAAATCCACTGGCGACAAATAAGGCAATTTGGCGATCATTATTACCAGCAGCTTTAGCAACATTGGAATACATCAATATTCGATGTAATTGATCATGTATTTGCTTATCAGAAAGACCATCTATGTTCCATTCATAGATTTCTTCAGCACAGTAATGATTCTGAATTATAGAATCATTCTCCTCATACAAAACATCCATTGGAGAAGGTCTTTTGTAATAATATTTGATCAAATTAGGTTTGTCATATTTGACAGTATTAACTCTTTCTCGATTCAAATCCTTCTGAACCGTTTCTAAAGAGTTTTGAACTGAATTAAAAGAATTATACATTTCCTCTAATTCAATAGGATTAACCTGTTCATCCTGAATAGAACAAGTTTCCCTAGAGTCATATTCAGACTCTTGACCATTCTGGGTCGAGGATTCTCCTTGTAGCATATTAAGGTGCCTAGGTATATCCTTAGCCTTATTAGGATCATAATTCAGAAATTCCTCTTTAAGGCGTTCGTACTCCAATTCTTCTTCAGAGAGTACATTAATGCTTTGATTTCTGAAATGTTCGACTAACTCTTTCAGATCATCCTTTGTAAATTCTGACTTAGATCTGAATTTGTAGTCTGTTACTTCCATTGGAGGTCTAATTGGAATCCTACTTGTTTCTATTTTGGGTTTAACAATAGGACTCTCATGAAGCTCTACTCCTTTGAGCGAATTAAACTTATCATTTAGCTTCTGAATATTCTCCTCTATTCGGGTCAATTGTCTACCGATGACTTGAATAAAGGTATTAGTGTAATTATTTTGCAGTATTATTTTCTGCATCTCCTTTATTGTGGCTTTTTCATGTTCTATAGCCTTATAGAACGAATTAGCCTCAATATTGGTATTGAATGGAGCAGATATTTTAAGAGATTCATTAGGAGGATATAATGATTTTATTTTCTGTCCTCCCTTAGTGGTCCAAATCTTAAATTGCTCCTCAATGACATTTATATGTCTTATTCTACCACTAAGATATTCCTCAAGGAACCAATCTCGGAACCATCGCACTTTCTGCATATTTGGAAGGTCTTCTTCATACATTTTCCTACATCCTCTACGCTGATGAACTTTGAATTGGTGTTAAAACCATTCCCTAAATTCTCTATTTTCTTTGCTGTAATATTTTTTCTTACAACACTCAATCATAGCTGGTGAGAGTCTATAATCCATTAAAAATTAAATGCCATTTCCGACATTGTCGGTTCCTCATCTAATTTAGATGACTGAGAATCTGATTTGGAAGCATATATTGGGTGAACAACATTAGATTCATTTATTTGAAACTTTTTTATTTTATTTTCTTCTATATTAGAAGATTCTCCTTCTGATTGCTTATCTGAGATAGATTTCTCAGTTATGAATCTCCTGGAACTTGATGTGGAGATTCTGGCTTTTATTTGTGGAGTAAATCTAACTTCCACATCGCCATCTGGAGTCTGAATTATTTGGTCTATTTCCGAATCCATTATGGGTTTCGGAGGTACAGCCATATTCAGAGTCCATTTGCTAGGAAAGTTTATTTCTTTCCATTTAATTATTCTATTAGTAGCTACCTTAGTAGTCAAGAGATTAGTCTCTACTAAAGTAGTCTGTCCTGGTTTAGTAAGGTGTTTAGCTTTGGGGGCTAAAGTATTTAACACCTTAAAATGAACTCTATAGATTATTGCTATAGTTTCAGATCCAGGAAGAAAATTATAACCGAATGTCTTTAAATTCAAAGACACAGCTTCTAACAGGTTTGCGTCTGTTAGGGATAAGCTTAAATTGGGATAAACATTAAAATATACTGGACCATGACAGAGACTTGTCTGCATGACTCCCATTAGGGATTGTGCCCAGTCCAAACACCGACCATCTCTTAGGGATGTCAATAAAGATGCATTTAAACCTTGAAGTGTTAAAGGTTTTAATGCTACTTGTATTAGTCCAATATAAATAAAAATTATATTTATCTCTGTTATTAGAGATATCGTCTTCAGATAATAACTTAATTATTTGTTCATTATCTGAGACTTGGACTGTTCTTTCCATTGTTTTGATTGCAATGGAAGACTTGAAATCAAACGTACCTATTTGGTATATTTCCTTAGGTTGAACTTTTGGAATTGTCCATTTGTTCAACTCCTCTAATTCCGTAGGGAATTCATACAGATTGGTTTTCTTAACAGACTTACCCTTATTAAGGGTCTTCTTATTCGAACCTATTAGGTTTGCCAGTTGGTCACTCATCTTAGGAGGATCTATCTTGCTACCTTCTTCATATAAACTATTAAACTGTATTCTGTTGTTAATATCAATACTACTATCGCTGATATCTAAAAGGCTTAGGTCTAATTCTTCTGGCAGTAAAAAGGTTGCACGGCTGTCAACGATTTACGGCTAAACACGGCACTCTCTGCCATCAAACGCCTACGCGACTTTAGTGCCGTCCCACAACACATAGACACACCATACAAACTATTCCTAAGCATTCAGACATAACAACTAGCAGTAGTAAAACAACAACAGATTACATTTTAATAGTTACATAAAGAAATTAGCAAGATAGAACGCACCTACTCACGAGCCATCATGGCTCTGATACCAATTCTTAGCAGGATCTTCAAAAGAGGGCCAGAAGTGTAGAAGAGTATGATTGGAAATAGCAAACTTAACTTTTATTGATAATAGTAGTAGTACAAATACTCACAAGCACACTCTCTTACAGAAGAAAATAGAAAAACTTAGCACCCCCACAAATGAGACAAGAGGCCTCTATTTATAATACAGAAAGACTCAAGGCAAACCGACAGCATCCGGTTATTACAAGCCATCTGTCCAGCAGCACCGCCTCGAGCTAATTATTAAAGTTACACGTAGTGGATTCGGCATCTACGTGTGTCACGCCCCAGAACTAGAATACTGGAGAGCGGGGGCAGACATAGCCAGCTACGTATATGAAATGGAATCCATCTCGCTATACGGTCACGGCTGTCTAGATACATGAGGGTTTATCTACAAGCCAACAGTCTCCTATGGTCATGAACAAGCCTAGTGTCTCAATCACAAGCAAGTAAGTAAAAGTTACAAGATGTATGATCATTAAATATACAATAGTAAGGCGTCCCAAATATTACATATTCAGCTGATCATGAAGCTAGTCGTTACAAAATGTTAGGACTAGCAAAAGTTTAGTCATACATGATCAACCCTAGGATCTGTTAATCATGTTACAGCCCGTAGGCAGACAGTAAGTAAGTGCAATCGAGCTAAACAGGTGCTCGTCGGCTAAACGCCTCAAAAGAATATTTTTACAATAGAGTGGGAGAGCCAAAAATAACCCACTCGTTGCCAGGGTTACGTCTAGTGGCCACCATCTGGCTGGAAGGTCGGTAGATCCTCTGGAGCTGCTCCGAAATTTGGCCACACAAAACCAGCTGGGTCAGACCCCAGAAAGAGCAAGTGCCACAAAGGAGGCTTCACTTAGGAACTAAAACCAGCAATCAGCACAAGATATAATTAAAAGTAAGAACTGGAAATAAAGAAAATACATCAGAATGATATACGACGAGATAACCATGGAACTATTCAGATAACCAGGTTACAACCCGTAAACCAAACAAGGACCGGGGTTGTAACCCTTCGTCTGAACAGAACTTGGAATTCTCACCATTTATCGGTAAAATAAATACAAGCATTCTGGTCATGCAGTAATCTGGAACAGGATCAGGATAAGACAAGACAGGTTAGTCTCCATCCAATCATTTCACGGCCAAAAAAGAACTACGGCTTGATACTTTAACTAACTAGGGTTGTCACAAGCCTAATTACTAACAAGATGCAGTGAGATTATTCCACAGCCACAAGCCCTGCAGTCCATCCAGGTTATCCGGGTTAAAAGAATTAGAGTTGAATTCAGGTGGGTACATCGTCCAGAAAACGAATGTACCCTTAGGTAGCTTGAAGGGTGCAACACATGACAGTGTGCTGGAAATGTGCCCTACTCGACGGCAGGCTACAGATCCCAAGGCGTGCCCAGGTAACGGAATTGCCTGTAGCTGTGAGATCTCTTCATGACTAATGTATTAATCTAGTTATTAGCCTTAGTCCATTTCAATGTGTACTCCTGACCGTGGTACTCAGGAGTCCCCTCGTAGACATGATGCAAGACAGGACTGGATTATTTGTACAAGCACAATCGCCCACGGTGTCCAGGATTAATTATACAGGTCATGTCATATCAGGTAGCCGTCGGAACAAATATTCGAGATAATCATGTCGGGTTTAACATGTCTAGTGTATTAGTCAGGAGTGCGCCACGACGGGCCACTATCAGGTCATGTCAGGTTAGTCATGTCAGGAGTGTACCACTACGGGTCACTATCAGGTCATGCTCAATTAAAGCACATACGGCCGGGATGGATCTCATACGGCTGGGGAGGGAACAACCCATGCGGCTGGATGGTATCAGGCGCAATACGACTGATAAGGGAAAAGCCCATGCGGCTAAGAAGGAGTGAGTCCATGCGACTGGGTCAATACAGGTTCATGCAGCTGGGACTGCACGCTCATGCGGCTCAGGGAGCCCAAGACGCATGCGGCTGGAAAGGCGGGTTCATACGGACGAAGGGGAGTCAGCTTATGCGGCTGCGAAGGGAGCAATCGCCATGCGGCCGGAGTTCAACAGCATATGCGGCTGGATGCGAAGGAACTCATGCGGCTGAAAGCTAGCCGCATGAAGTCCATGAGACTCAAGATAACAGGGGCTCATGCGGCTGAGTCTGAGCAAGGCTATGCGGCTGGATCCGGGTCAAGTCTCATGTGGCCAGCGGGATGAGAAATCTTATGCGGCTTCAAAGGCTATGCGGCTCAATTACTTGCCGCATGAAGATTCATGTGGTCAAGTACTCAAGCAAGTCTTATGCGGCTGGGAAGGACTTCTATGCGGCTGAGCTCGAATGAGTCTCATGTGGCTGGAAGGGACACTTGCCGCATGAAATGTTCATGCGGTCAAGTCAAGTACTGTTCTTCTTCTCCAAATTCTGAGAAGAAGAACGCCACGAGAGCCAAGTTCTCAAGCTCCACAACTCCATCATCCGGAGCCCAAATCCGAACTTCCATAGGTCAAAATGGTGTAGAACGAAATTCTCTACAACATGGAACCATCAAAACTCGGAAATAACAAGATTAAGTAGATCAAAACCCAGGAAATCTAAAAATAATGTAAGTATAGATCTACAAGAATCTAGCCATGGAAAGTGAAAATGCTAAGTTCTAAAGTATGTTAAAATGCTGTAAGGAAGAGAATGAAGCAATAAAAATCGGAGTTCCTCCATGAAGCAAGTTGCACTTGCCTAGACCTCTCTCTCTCTCTCTCTCTCTGGTAGGTAAGGAAATAAATGAGAAAGAAGAAGATGATAAATGAAGAGAGAGAATGAAGAGGGCTAATAAATACAGAATAGTGGTGGTAGGTAGGGGGTTCACCCAAGGGTTCATCATGAACCCAAGCAAAACCAAGCCAGGCCGAACCAACCCAAGGAAATAACCAAGCCAAGCCAAGAAGGAATTAAGCAAGAAAATCATGCAATACAAGAATAAATACGTACACGTATTCCAGAAATATGTAATACGAACCACAGGCATTATAACTCTACCCACCTTAAAAGAATTCCGTCCTCGGAATTTAATCAAGAGGCTAGAGGGCAATGACAAGCTACATTAATCACATGCAAGCTATAACTAGGCAGACAATCACTCATTCAAGCAAGGAATCGAAGGTATGAGGCATAAGAAAGACATTATACCTCACGAGTCAAACAAGTCGGGATATCGCGATCGGATATCATCCTCACGCTCCCACGTTGACTCCCCTAAAGAGTGATGACCCCAAGCAACTCGGACTAACTTGATAGTCTTGTTCTTGAGGATCTTCTCTCTCCGGTCCAATATAGACACGGGCCTCTCCTCATACGAAAGGTTGGTACCAACAACCAATTCCGAATGATCTAGGATGTGGCTCGGGTCCGGGATATATCGTCGTAATTGGGATACATGGAACACGTCATGCACCTCACTTAGCGACAGTGGAAGAGCGAGACGATAGGATACATCTCCTACTCGCTCCAGAATGTCAAACGGTCCTATATACCTAGGACTAAGCTTGTCCCGTACGCCGAAACGAATGACGCCACGGTTAGACGAAATCCTCAGGAATACATGATCGCCGACCGAAAACTCGAGAGGGCGCCGATGAGAATCGGCCCAATGGTGCTGACGATCTTGGGCAACTCGAAGATGATCTCTGACTCGCCTGACCACTTCAACTGTCTGGGCAATCATTTCTGGACCGAGCATTTGTCTCTTTCCAACATCATCCCAGGCTAGCGGGGATCTGCACTTCCTACCATACAATGCCTCAAACGGTGCCATCTGGATACTGGCCTGGAAACTGTTATTGTAGAGAATTCCACCAGGTGTAAGTGATCTTCCCATGAACCACCGAAGTCAAGTGTGGAAGACCGCAACATGTCTTCAAGAGTCTGGATCGTGCGCTCCGACTGGCCATCTGTCTACGGGTGATATGCTGAACAGAACTAGAGATGAGTTCCCAAACTCTCTTGCAAGCTATGCCAAAAGTGCGACGTAAATCTTGAATCTCGGTCCGAGGTGATACTGACTGGCACACCGTGCAATCTGACTATCTGCCTGAGGTACATCTCTGCTAGCTGAGCCGTCGACTGACCAACTCTTAATGGAAGAAAGTGAGCCACTTTCGTGAGCCGATCAACTATAACCCAGATAGCATCTCTACCAGCTGGGGATCTAGGTAGTCCAGTCACAAAATCTATGGTCACATGCTCCCACTTCTATTCTGGAATCGGTAAGGGCTGAAGAAGTCCAGCCGGTCTCTGATGTTCGGCTTTAACTTGTTGGCAAACCAAACACCGAGAGACAAATCGAGCTATCTCCCATTTCATGCTATTCCACCAAAAGTGCTGACGAATGTCACGGTACATCTTCGTACTACCGGGATGGATGGAATACTGCGAACTGTACGCTTCCGATATGATCTCCTGCCTGATATCTCCACTGGGTACACAAAGACGCTTCCCATGTCGAAGTGTACCATCCTCATGAATGCATTCTGGTCTACGTCCCGCCTCACATTCTGTTCTGAGTCGCTGAAGCTTGGAATCTGTCGACTGCGCCATCCGGATCCTCTCGACTATAGTGGACTGAACTTGCATGCTGGCCATCAATACCACACTGGAAGGGAAGACAACTTCAATACCCATCTTCTGAAGGTCTACTAACAGCTCTGGTTGCGCTGTTAGAAAATAAACTCCCGCTCTCCTGCTCAATGCATCCGTAACAACATTGGCCTTCCCAGGATGATACTGCAGGTTGACATCATAATCCACAAGAAGCTCCAGCCACCTCCTCTGACGCATGTTAAGATCCTTCTGGGTGAAAACATACTTCAGGCTCTTGCGGTCGGTGAAAATCTCCACCCTATCTCCGTACAAATAGTGCCTCTATAACTTAAGTGCAAACACTACTGCTGCCAGCTCCAAGTCATGGGTTGGATAATTCCTCTCATGATCACGAAGTTGTCGTGACGCATAAGCTATTACCTTCCCATGCTGCATCAGAACACATCCTAAACCTCTGCGTGAAGCATCACAATATACTGAGAATCCTCCGGTTCCATCTGGAAGCGTGAGAATAGGAGCTGTTATCAGGCCTCGCTTCAACTGCTCAAAAGAACTCTGACACTCTGCTATCCAAGTAAACTGCGCATCTTTACGGGTCAACTGCGTCAATGGCGCTAAAATTCGAGCAAAATCCGAAACAAACCGCCTGTAGTAGCCAGCCAATCCAAGAAAACTACGAACCTCTACAACTGTGCTGGGCACTGGCCATGACTCAATAGCCACAATCTTCTGGGGATCCACTTCAACTCCTTCTCGAGTGATGATATGACCCAAGTACGAAATACGATCGAGCCAAAACTCGTACTTACTGAACTTGGCATATAACTGATGCTCCCTGAGAATTTGAAGAACCACACGGAGATGCTGCTCATGCTCCGCCTCACTCTTGCTATAAACCAGGATGTCATCCAAAAACACAATCACGAACTGATCCAAATAGGGCATGAAGATGCGATTCATGAGATCCATGAAAACCGTCGGCGCATTAGTCGCTCCAAAGGGCATCACTAGGAACTCCTAATGCCCATACCTCGATCTAAAAGCTGTCTTCGGGATGTCCTGGTCTCTGACTCTGATCTGATGATAACCTGAGCGCAAATCAATCTTCGAGAATACTGAAGCCCCCTTGAGTTGATCAAATAAGTCATCTATCCTCGGAAGAGGGTATCTGTTCTTGATTGTCACTGAGTTCAAGGTACGATAATCAACACATAACCTGGACGTACCATCCTTCTTTTTCACAAGAAGCATCGGGGCTCCCCAAGGCGATCCACTAGCATGAATGAATCCCTTGGTTCTGAGTTCTTCAATCATTTTGTATAATATCTCCAACTCTGACGGTGCCATCCTGTAGACTCTCTCTGACACTTGGGCTGTCCCGGGAATCAAGTCTATAGTAAACTCGATCTTTCGCTCTGGAGGCATACCTGGAAGTTCTTCTAGGAAAACATCTGGGAACTCATCCACTATCCTGGGCAACTGAACTGCTGCTACTGCCATCCGCAATACTGGAGGAGAAGACTCAACCTCGCCTCGAGAGAAGGAAAACTCCGGCTCGCCTGGAATACTAAAAACAACCCTGCCGATATGGCAGTCTATTCTAGCATACTGGTTCCTTAACCAATCCATCCCTAGGACCACATCATAATCGGCCATCGAAAACTCTATCAATCTAGCGGGAAATTCTCTACCGCTAACTACGATCCGACACGAGGAAAACACCCTATCGACTCCCACAAGTCCGTTACCAGTAAGTATATTGAGCCTTACTGATAAGGACTCGGGCTCCAATCCTACCCGTATCGCAAATCGTGCAGACATAAATGAATGGGATGCACCAGAATCAAATAAAGCTGAAGCTGGAAAGGAGTTGACGAGAATAGTACCTGCCACTACCTCACCTGGTGCCAATCCTTCCTCCATGGTCAACACCATAGCCTGACCATGCCCTCGGGGTGCTGGTCCCCTCTGCTGAAATCCTTGCTGCCTATTCTGACTCAAGGCCTGGGCTTGAGCATACTGCTGGAGTTGTTGCTGCTGGAATACATGGGACTGAGGTGGCAAGGGCCTCAGCAATGGATACTGCTGCTGTTGGACTGGTGCTGGTCCTCTCACCGAAGAGCTAGAAAGGTTGGATGATGATGAACCACCCCTATTCGGGCAGGATCCAACCCTATGGTCTGGTGCTCCGCAAGCTAGACATAATCCCTGTGCCCTGCGACACTCTGCCACTACATGGCCTGGCTTCCCACAATAAGAACATCCCACTGTGGAAGACTGCTTCTGCTTCTGCTGCTGCTGAGGGTGCGTCGAAGTGGAATGCTGAACCGACGTCACTGAGGCCGCCCGCCTCGGAGCTCCAATAGTCAAAGCCCTGGCTGCCGGGGCAGGGGCTGAAGACTGATTCATCTGTCCGTGAGATCTCTTCCGACCTTCGGTCCTATCCACGATCCTTTGGGAGGTATACTCATGCCTCCGGGCTGCTCTCAAGACTGCATCAAAAGTCTGATGCTCAAACTGCTCAACTGCCAACAAGATCTCCAGGTGAAGTCCCTGCTGGAACCGCTGGGCTCTATCATACTCGGTTGCCACCAAAGTGGAAGCAAACCGACTGAGTCTGGAAAACTCGACCGCATATCCGTCGACCGTCCTGCCTCCTTGCTTCAGATTGGTAAACCTCGTCTGCAGATCATACCGAGCCACGGTATCAAAATACTTGGTCTGGAATCTCTCTCTGAATACTGCCCAAGCAATAGGTGCTGCTAATCCAACGGCCTGCGCTGCCCACCAGCTGCGGGCAAGATCCAACAACTGCAGGCGCACAACGGCCACCTTCTCATTCTCTGGGGTCCTGGCTGCTTCTAGAATCACCACAGTGTCCTGAAGCCATGCATCTGCTGCGATAGCATCTTCACTACCGTCGAAGAATGGAGGGTTCAAGCGCTTGAAGCTGTTGGCCGCGCTGTTACCCTGATGACCACCCCGGGTCAAAGCATCCGTCACTGCCTGGTGCAAGGCATCTCCTCGCCGGTCTTGGAAAGCTATTAAGGTCCTAACGAGTCCTACCAAAGTGTCGTCATCATGTTCTACAGGTTGAACTGGCTGGACTGGTGGCTCTCCGCCAGAAGGCACGACTCTGGAGGCTACTCCGGAATGTTGGGCTTGATCCCCAGGTTGTTGCTGATCCATGGAAAGTGCTCCGCCTTGCTGACCGGCAGGTCTAGGAACGATGCCACTGAAGAAGACGACATGGGGAACAATAAGGAAGGACCAGGATAGACCAACGATACAAGCATATGATCAGGACAAGAATCCAGGGATTCAGAAGATACGAGTAGAGATCAAGGATGAATACTGATTGAGACATCTATTCGGTAAACCCTCACATATCTTGATTTATAAGACCTGCATGGGCCACCACATAAACCATGTCACGCCCCAGAACCAGAATACTGGAGAGCGGGGGCAGACATAGCCAGCTACGTATATGAAATAGAATCCATCTCGCTATACGGTCACGGCTATCTAGATACATGAGGATTTATCTATAAGCCAACAGTCTCCTATGGTCATGAACAAGCCTAGTGTCTCAATCACAAGCAAGTAAGTAAAAGTTACAAGATGTATGATCATTAAATATACAATAGTAAGGCGTCCCAAACATTACATATTCAGCTGATCATGTCACGACCCGCACCCGCTAAAAGGGTATGTGACGCGACAACGCCCAACCCTTACCGAAAAATCGGCGGAGAACGCTGTGGATTTTTCTACTTCTAAACAGTTTATATATATAACAAAAACCTGTCGAGAATGTGGTCAACTCCGAACGGAGGACAAGAAATGGATATATATACGAGTGCTCAATCACGACTCTAAGATAACAAAGTAGAGACTGAAATGAAAAGACAACAAGACGATAAAATAATATATAACCTGTCCAGTCCAACACAAAGAATATATACAAGTCCAAGTCTCTAATACAGTCCATAATAACAAAAAGTCTCAAAAGTAGCTGGAGACAAAGTACAGTATAAAAGACCTACTCTAACTAAGCAAGGGATAAGGTCTCGCCAGGCGGAGCTAAGTCCTGCTGGACCAAAGTCTCCAGGTCTAGGCCCACTACGTTATCCGGACCGTAGTAGGTAGAATAGTCTCCCTCGTCTGCATCTTTAATATTTTCAACATATCCTGTCAGGATGGAACGAGTACAATCTACTAACAACAGTTCACAAGATATGACAAAAGCTATAAGACAGTAAATAGAGAGTATACACAAGAAAATCATGGAATGTACATGCGAGTATCATGGCAAGGTAAGCTATAAAACTAGAGCTAGAACAAGGTAAGTAAACTGATCATGGCATGTACAAGAATCAAGAATCATACATCTAGGTGTGTGAATACTAGCTACAACATGTGGCCGGATTGGGTCTACACAAGGTTATGATCAGCCAATCCCACGTGGAATGTAGGATTGGTAGCATTCAAGGTCTACAAGAATAAACAAGGTGGATAATGACCACACATCTACACTAGTACTCCTCGTCCCCGACTGGTAGAGTAGATCCAAGCAAGACACGTTACGACACGGGATTCTACGAGAAGGGAGCAAGTCTTCTCGAGAATCGGTGTCCATATACTGCATAAGAACTACAAGGGGGCTTGCACAAGATATACCAAGATAATGAGGAATAACATCTCATGTCGGGATCCATAAATACCAATCCGTGTGACCAATGTGTCGAGAACAAACATATCCACACTAATTACATGAATCATAACAATCATTATAAATTAGAAAAGTGTCAGAGAATGTACTCGCCTGAAATATGATATGGTACGTCAACCGGAGCAAATGCAGCGTCTCAATGACCTATAGAGAATAAGACGTATCAATACTATGTTTAGGAAATGAAATCAAATCAATTTGAATCCTATTAAGTCATTCTAGGTCAAGGCATGTCAAACTAGGTTGTATGGGGTCAAACTAAGTCATATCAGGTCTAACTGGGTCAAACTGGGTCAATGCAAGTCAAACGGAATCAATCGGGATCCATTTGAGTCAACAGTTGACTTTTTGGTCAACCGGTCAACTCTGGTCAACCGTGGTCAACTGTGGTCAACCCTAGGTCAACTCTAAGTCACTGGTGCCTAACAGTTGACTTTCGATCAACTGCACAAGTCTAATGGAATTTGGGACTAAATTGGGTAAAGTGTTGACCCATAGTTGACTTTTGGCCTAAAAAGTCAACCGGGGTCAAGACTAGGTCTAGGCGACTATTTCTACCCATAACCAACCTCTACAACCTATATCCAAGTCCCTCTTGGACTTCGAAATCCATTTCTTGGCCATAGGCCAAATTCTTATTTTTACCCTTAAAAGGGCAAAATTCACCCTTCGGCGATTAGCTAGTTAGCCTACCTATGCTTGTTATTTTGACCCGATCTCCCTAGGGTAGTATGATACTAGCCTATACATATATTACCAACCAAAATACCTAGGTAACATGGACATCCAGTCCATGTTACGGCCCGTTGTCAAAATCTTGAATATTTCAAGATACGCACCGATACGGCGCGATACCGGCGCCCTACGACCCCGATTTCCACTCGGGAGCCTACCCGCAAAATCTAAATCACGTATCCTAGGCCTATGTCAAGTTTCATCGTGATCCGATACTCCGGGCTCAAATTCGCCCTCTTACTCGATTTCTCCTAAAAACTCCCTTTTAGCTCTCATTCAAAATCTCCTCCTTAACTCTTCCTCTAACTTCTTATTCTAACTTCTTCTTCCTATTTCTCTTCTAATTCTTCTTCTAATTTCCTTCTCCTCTAATTCTAATTCTCTTCTTCTTCTTATTCCTCCTATTCTTCTAATCCTTCTTCTTATCTAATATTCTTCTCAACTTCTTCTTATCTAATTTCTTCTTCTAACTATCTAATTATCTATCTATACATATATATATATACATATATATATATATACATATATATAATGGGGTTATGTAGGGGGGTTTAAAAGGGGCAAATGGGGGGGGAACTTGCTACTGCTGCTGCTGCAATGGGCTATTGCTGCTGCTGCGTTTGCTGGTACTGCTGCAGCTGCTCCTAGCTGCTATGGCTGCTGCTCCTACAGCTTTTGCTGCTGTTTTTCTTATTCTTCTTCATCTTCTTCTACTTCCTCTACCTCTTCCACCCTCTATATATATATATATATATATATATATATATATATATATATATATATATATATATATATATATATATATATATATATATTTTTTTTTTTTTTTTTTATATATATATATATATATATATATATATATATATATATATATATATATATATATATATATATATATCTATCCAAACATCTATTTATATCTATATATTTAATCCCTCTACCTCTCCATCTATAATTGTATATATATAAACACACAACCACACTCACATATATACATATATATTTATACCTACACATATATAAATACATATATATATACACAAACATATATTTATATATACATATACACATATCTATATATATATTTAAATTCATACTCACACACACACAAACACACACTCTCTCACTCATACACCACCACCACCACTCTCATTCCTCTACACACAAATACATATATATATAAATACATACACTTATATATTCATATATATAAATACATACACACACTCTCTCAAACTCTCTCACACACACCCACACAAGCACACTCTCACTCATACACCACCACCACCACTCTCATAACACCACCACTCTCTACGCACCAATACCACCACCACCATTCTCTACACAAACACAATACATATAATATATACACATATATACATATATATATATATATATATATATATATATATATATATATATATATATATATATATATATATTCATATATATATACCACTCTAATTAATAAAACCCCAAAAAAAATCCCTAACCTAGATTTTAGGAAAACCCTACAAATTCTATGGGCAACATGTAGAGAATCATCTTCTCTAAATTTATTGTGAAGGGAAAATGCAAAAAGAGGAATTAATGGGAAAATATGAGCTTACCTATGGTGGCTTTCTTGAGGAAGAGGAAGAACTCAAAGAGAAAATGAGATGGAGAGAATGAGAGATTACTTAGAGATGAAGGAAAGAGAGAGGGGGGTGCTCCTACATATGGCCGGCCATGTGGGGGGGGGGGGGGTCTTATTGGGTTTGGGTGGTGATCCAATAAGCCCCCAACCTAATAGACTTGGTTCGAGTTGGTTTGGGTTTGTTTCGGTCTAATTTAATCAACTAATCAAGCTCTAAAATGGCTAATTAAACCATGGAAATAGGGTTTATGATTTCTAACCTAATTATGATGGTATATGGGCCAAGTCCAGCTAGTATGTGGGTCCCGCTAGGGTCCAGGCTACCCGGGTCTCCAATTTGAGTCCGAATTGGATAAAATCCAAACCAACCCAAATAAATCCCAAAAAATCACATAAAATCAAATAAAATTCCTAAAAATTATAAAACTCAAAAAATGACGAAAATACCCCAAATTCGAAAACTGGGGGTGACAAATCTACCCTCCTTAAAAAATTTTGTCCTCGAAATTCAAACGGTCGTACTCTTCTCTAGGTCAAGCACCCAACAATCAAGGTCTACTAAATTTTATCCTAAGTTATATAACTTGTAATCCAAGAAATCAGAACACATGCATGGTTTTTTAAATCTCTACAGTATCATGTTATTGCAGTCTTCATTGGGGTGTTCTATTTATCTAGCATGATCATCACATATGCAACTAAAGGTACTAAGAAAGCAATAATCAATCTATGGGCGGAGAGAACAGGTAAAAGAAAGAGCAAGACTCTACCTCCTAGTCCAATGCGTGCAGGATCCTCAACTGTCATCGCAAAAGCCCTGTCCTGGCGGGGTATATCCCGCTGCTAGTGGAGGGCGTGATGCGGTGCCATAGGTGGCCTACCCTGTGCTCCCTGAGCTGCACGGCGATGGTTCTCTCTCAACTGATGTCCAGCCTCCCCGCAATAGAGGCACAAGCCCAGCCTCTTCCGGCAGACCTCCCAGATGTGACCGGGCTTCTTGCAGTAGCCGCAAGGAGCCCCATGCTGTGCCTGCCTCTGCTGAGTGTGCTGCACCTGCTGCTGAACCGATGCTCTGGCCTGCACCTACGGCTGGTGAGGCTGGAAAGAACGATACTGAAGCTGAGGGCGCTTAGCAGCCCCTGCACTGCTACTAGCCCCCGAGAAAAGATCACGCTCCCTCTTGGGCTTCAAGCCCCACTCCCGCTCAACCTTGCGGGCCTCTGCGTAGATCTGGGCATAGGTCTCATAGAAGGAGGGAATGAGGTGCTTGATATCCCAAGTCAGCCCCTCCCTGAAATGGCTCGCCCTGATCTCCGGGTCTCGAACCATGTACTCTGCGTATCGGCTCAGACGGCCGAACTCCGCTGCGTACTCCTCCACAGATAGACTGCCCTGCTGCAGATCCTGGAACTGTCGCACCAGGTCAATCTTGTCCGTAGAGAAAAAGAACTTCTCCTTGAAGAGGAGCGTGAACTCTGCCCAAGTATGGCCCTCTCCAGCTAGGGCTGGCTCGTTTCTGAACCAGGTGCGCGCAATGTCTAGCAACTACAAACCTACCGCCTCGACCCTCAGGTCGTCTGCCAGGCGGCAAGCCCTCATCTGTCGCTCGATATCCTCGAGCCAATCATCTGCATAGACCACGGCCTCGGTCCCGCTAAAGTCACGGGGCCCGAGCTTCTTGAAGTCCTGGATATCTCCGTACCTCGGTCGCATCCCCGGATGAGGAGCCCTCTGCTCCACGACTGCAAGGGCCAACTGATGGGCATCCTCCATGCCCTGACGCATCGCGTCTGTCTACCTCTGCTGAGCCTCGTTCTGGGCTCTCTGAGTCTCCAGTATCTGCTGGAGGAAAGTAAGCATCTGCCCCATATCCGTAGGCAGAGGAGGTGGAGGTGGAAGTACGCCTACAACTGGCGGAAGAATCCGCTGTACAGGAGGAGAAAGAGCGCCTACGACAGCTCCCGGCACTACGGAAAGAGCACCCGCAACCCCAGGGACTGTCATCGATGTAGCTGGAGGAGTACCTCCGAGAACTCCAACAGAAGTCCCATCTGCAGGGGAGGTGACCGGTGCCTGCCCGCCAGAGGTGGCATACCTCTCCGTCTCCCCGTGCTCCTCGCCAGGAGAATGAGTCATCACTATCCTGGAGACAAATTGAAAAAAAGATATCAATATGGCACATGAAGGCAATATCAAAGGAGGACAGCTAGAATGCAGTAAATCAATATCAAAGACGGTAAGCAAGATAAGCAAGGAAAGATCCTACTGTGATTGAGTACTCTTAGCCTATAGTCCATCCTAGATACATACCGCAGGCTCGTAATAGCACTCTAAGTCGAGCGCCACTACGACATCGCACTAATTGCGACTTCAGGACCTGCGTGGGCCACCACTAAAACGTGTCACGACCCGCACCCGCTAAAAGGGCACGTGACGCGACAACGCCCAGCCCTCACCGAAAAATCGGCGTAGAACGCTGTGGATTTTTCTACTTCTAAACAGTTTATATATATAACAAAAATCTATCGAGAATGTGGTCAACTCCGAACGGAGGACAAGCAATGAATATATATACGAGTGCTCAATCACGACTCTAAAATAACAAAGTAGAGACTGAAATAAAAAGACAACAAGACGATAAAATAATATATAACCTGTCCAGTCCAACACAAAGAATATATACAAGTCCAAGTCTCTAATACAGTCCATAATAACAAAAAGTCTCAAAAGTAGCTGGAGACAAAGTCCAGTATAAAAGACCTACTCTAACTAAGCAAGGGGTAAGGTCTCGCCAGACGGAGCTAAGCCCTGCTGGACCAAAGTCTCCAGGTCTAGGCCCACTACGTCATCCAGACCGTAGTAGGTAGAATAGTCTCCCTCGTCTGCATCTGTAATATTTTCAACATATCCTGTCAGGATGGAACGAGTATAATCTACTAACAACAGTTCACAAGATATGACAAAAGCTATAAAACAGTAAATAGAGAGTATACACAAAAAAATCATAGAATGTACATGCGAGTATCATGGCAAGGTAAGCTGTAAAACTAGAGCTAGAATAAGGCAAGTAAACTGATCATGGCATGTACAAGAATCAAGAATCATACATCTAGGTGTGTGAATACTAGCTACAACATGTGGCCGGATTGGGTCTGCACAAGGTTATGATCAGCCAATCCCACGTGGAGTGTAGGATTGGTAGCATTCGAGGTCTACAAGAATAAACAAGGTGGGTAATGACCACACATCTACACTAGTACTTCCCGTCCCCGACTGGTAGAGTGGATCCAAGCAAGACACGTTACGACACGGGATTCTATGAGAAGGGAGCAAGTCTTCTCGAGAATCGGTGTCCATATACTGGACAAGAACTACAAAGGGGCTTGCACAAGATATACCAAGATAACGAGGAATAACATCTCATGTCGGGATCCATGAATACCAATCCATGTGACCAATGTGTCGAGAACAAGCATATCCACACTAATTACATGAATCATAACAATCATTATAAATTGGAAAAGTGTCAGAGAATGTACTCGCCTGAAATATGATATGGTACGTCAACCGGAGCAAATACAGCGTCTCGATGACCTATAGAGAACAAGACGTATCAATACTATGTTTAGGAAATGAAATCAAATTAATTTGAATCCTATTAAGTCATTCTAGGTCAAGGCATGTTAAACTAGGTTGTACGGGGTCAAACTAAGTCATATCAGGTCTAACTGGGTCAAACTGGGTCAATGCAAGTCAAACGGAATCAATCGGGATCCATTTGAGTCAATAGTTGACTTTTTGGTCAACCGGTCAACTCTGATCAACCGTGGTCAACTGTGGTCAACCCTAGGTCAACTCTAAGTCACTGGTGCCTAACAGTTGACTTTCGGTCAACTGCACAAGTCTAATGGAATTTGGGACTAAATTGGGTAAAGTGTTGACCCATAGTTGACTTTTGGCCTAAAAAGTCAACCGGGGCCAAGACTAGGTCTAGACGGCTATTTCTACCCATAACCAACCTCTACAACCTATATCCAAGTCCCTCTTGGACTTCGAAATCCATTTCTTGGCCATAGGCCAAATTTCTATTTTTACCCTTAAAAGGGCAAAATTCACCCTTCGGCGATTAGCTAGTTAGCCTACCTATGCTTGTTATTTTGACCCGATCTCCCTAGGGTAGTATGATACTAGCCTATACATATATTACCAACCAAAATACCTAGGTAACGTGGACATCCAGTCCATGTTACGGCCCGTTATCAAAATCTTGAATATTTCAAGATACGCACCGATACGGCGCGATACCGGCGCCCTACGACCCCGATTTTCACTCGGGAGCCTATCCGCAAAATCTAAATCACGTATCCTAGGCCTATGTCAAGTTTCATCGTGATCCGATACTCCGGGCTCAAATTCGCCCTCTTACTCGATTTCTCTTAAAAACTCCCTTTTAGCTCTCATTCAAAATCTCCTCCTTAACTCTTCCTCTAACTTCTTCTTCTAACTTCTTCTTCCTATTTCTCTTCTAATTCTTCTTCTAATTTCCTTCTCCTCTAATTCTAATTCTCTTCTTCTTCTTATTCCTCCTATTCTTCTAATCCTTCTTCTTATCTAATATTCTTCTCAACTTCTTCTTATCTAATTTCTTCTTCTAACTATCTAATTATCTATCTATACATATATATATACATATATATATATATATATATATATATATATATATATATATATATATATACATATATATATATAATGGGGTTATGTAGGGGGGTTTAAAAGGGGCAAATAGGGGGGGGAACTTGCTACTGCTGCTGCTGCAATGGGCTATTGTTGCTGCTGCGTTTGCTGGTACTGCTGCAGCTGCTCCTAGCTGCTATGGCTGCTGCTCCTACGGCTTTTACTGCTGTTTTTCTTATTCTTCTTCATCTTCTTCTACTTCGTCTACCTCTTCCACCCTCTCTCTCTCTCTCTCTCTCTATATATATATATATATATATATATATATATATATATATATATATATATATATATATATATATATATATATATATATATATATATATCCAAACATCTATTTATATCTATATATTTAATCCCTCTACCTCTCCATCTATAATTGTATATATATAAACACACAACCACACTCACATATATACATATATATTTATACCTACACATATGTAAATACATATATATATACACAAACATATATTTATATATACATATACACATATCTATATATATAGTTAAATTCATACTCACACACACACAAACACACATTCTCTCACTCATACACCACCACCACCACTCTCATTCCTCTACACACAAATACATATATATATATAAATACATACACTTATATATTCATATATATAAATACATACACACACTCTCTCATACTCTCTCATACACACCCACACAAGCACACTCTCACTCATACACCACCACCACCACTCTCATAACACCACCACTATCTACGCACCAATACCACCACCACCATTCTCTACACAAACACAATACATATAATATATACACATATATACATATACATATATATATATATATATATATATATATATTCATATATATATACCACTCTAATTAATAAAATCCCCAAAAAAATCCCTAACCTAGATTTTAGGAAAACCCTACAAATTCTATGGGCAACATGTAGAGAATCATCTTCTCCAAATTTATTGTGAAGAGAAAATACAAAAAGTGGAATTAATGGGGAAATATGAGCTTACCTATGGTGGCTTTCTTGAGGAAGAGGAAGAACTCAAAGAGAAAATGAGATGGAGAGAATGAGAGATTACTTAGAGATGAAGGAAAGAGAGAGGGGGGTGCTCCTACATATGGCCGGCCATGTGGGGGGGTCTTATTGGGTTTGGGTGGTGATCCAGTAAGCCCCCAAACCCAATAAACTTGGTTCGGGTTGGTTCGGGTTTGTTTCGGTCTAATTTAATCAACTAATCAAGCTTTAAAATGGCTAATTAAACCATGGGAATAGGGTTTATGATTTCTAACCTAATTATGATGGTATGTGGACCAAGTCCAGCTAGTATGTGGGTCCCGCTAGGGTCCAGGCTACCCGGGTCTCCACTTTGAGTCCGAATTGGATAAAATCCAAACCAACCCAAATAAATCCCAAAAAATCACATAAAATCAAATAAAATTCCTAAAAATTATAAAACTCAAAAAATGACGAAAATACCCCAAATTCGAAAACTGTGGGTGACAGATCATGAAGCTAGTCGTTACAAAATGTTAGGACTAGCAAGAGTTTAGTCATACATGATCAACCCTAGGATCTGTTAATCATGTTACAGCCCGTAGGCAGACAGTAAGTAAGTGCAATCGAGCTAAACAGGTGCTCGTCGGCTAAACGCCTCAAAAGAATATTTTTACAATAGAGTGGGAGAGCCAAAAATAACCCACTCGTTGCCAGGGTTCCGTCTAGTGGCCACCATCTGGCTGGAAGGTCGGTAGATCCTCTGGAGCTTCTCCGAAATCTGGCCACACAAAACCAGCTGTGTCAGACCCCAGAAAGAGTAAGTGCCACAAAGGAGACTTCACTTAGGAACTAAAACCAGCAATCAGCGCAAGATATAATTAAAAGTAAGAACTGGAAATAAAGAAAATATATCAGAATGATATACGACGAGATAACCATGGAATTATTCAGATAACCAGGTTACAATCCGTAAACCAAACAAGGACCGGGGTTGTAACCCTTCGTCTGAACAGAACTTGGAATTCTCACCATTTATCGGTAAAATAAATACAAGCATTCTGGTCATGCAGTAATCTGGAACAGGATCAGGACAAGACAAGACAGGTTAGTCTCCATCCAATCATTTCACGGCCAAACAAGAACTACGGCTTGATACTTTAACTAACTAGGGTTGTCACAAGCCTAATTACTAACAAGATGAAGTGAGATTATTCCACAGCCACAAGCCCTGCAGTCCATCCAGGTTACCCGGGTTAAAAGAATTAGAGTTGAATTCAGGTGGGTACATCGTCCAGGAAACGAATGTACCCTTAGGTAGCTTGAAGGGTGCAATACATGACAGTGTGCTGGAAATATGCCCTACTCGACGGCAGGCTACAGATCCCAAGGCGTGCCCAGGTAACGGGATTGCCTGTAGCTGTGAGATCTCTTCATGACTAATGTATTAATCTAGTTATTAGCCTTAGTCCATTTCAATGGGTACTCCTGACCGTGGTACTCAGGGGTCCCCTTCTAGACATGATGCAAAACAGGACTGGATTATTTGTACAAGCACAATCGCCCACGGTGTCCAGGATTAATTATACAGGTCATGGCATGTCAGGTAGTCGTCGCAACAGCTATTCTAGATAATCATGTCAGGTTTAACATGTCTAGTGTATTAGTCAGGAGTGCGCCACGACGGGCCACTATCAGGTCATGTCAGGTTAGTCATGTCAGGAGTGCACCACTATGGGTCACTATTAGGTCATGCTCAATTATCAATTCTAAACATATTAAATGAATTCATGATTTTCAAGTTCAGGACAAACGACGTAAGGATATAAAATGGACGTAAAATATCTAATAAAATATTAATATTCAGGGCCATAGAAGAGCCATACGGCTAAAGCATATGCGGCTAGGATGGATCTCATACGGCTGGGGAGGGAACAGCCCATGCGGCTGGATGGTATCAGGCGCAATGCGACTGATAAGGGAAAAGCCCATGCGGCTAAGAAGGAGTGAGTCCATGCGACTGGGTCAATACAGGTTCATACGGCTGGGACTGCACGCTCATGCGGCTCAGGGAGCCCAAGACGCATGCGGCTGGAAAGGCGGGTTCATGCGGACGAAGGGGAGTCAGCTTATGCGGCTGCGAAGGGAGCAATCGCCATGCGGCCGGAGTTCAACAGCATATGCGGCTGGGTGCGAAGGAACTCATGCGACTGAAAGCTAGCCGCATGAAGTCCATGCGACTCAAGATAACAGGGGCTCATGCGGCTGAGTCTGAGCTAGGCTATGCGGCTAGATCCGGGTCAAGTCTCATGCGACCAGCGGGATGAGAAATCTTATGCGGCTTCAAAGGCTATGCGGCTCAATTACTTGCCGCATGAAGATTCATGTGGTCAGGTACTCAAGCAAGTCTTATGCGGCTGGGAAGGACTTCCATGCGGCTGAGCTCGAACGAGTCTCATGCGGCTGGAAGGAACACTTGCCGCATAAAATGTTCATACGGTCAAGTCAAGTACTGTTCTTCTTCTCCAAATTCTGAGAAGAAGAACGCCATGAGAGCCAAGTTCTCAAGCTCCACAACTCCATCATCCGGAGCCCAAATTCGAACTTCCATAGGTCAAAACGGGGTAGAACGAAATTCTCTACAACATGGAACCATCAAAACTCGGAAATAACAAGATTAAGTAGATCAAAACCCAAGAAATCTAAAAATAATGTAAATATAGATCTACAAGAATCTAGCCATGGAAAGTGAAAATGCTAAGTTCTAAAGTATGTTAAAATGCTGTAAGGAAGAGAATGAAGCAATAAAAATTAGAGTTCCTCCATGAAGCAAGTTGCACTTGCCTAGACCTCTCTCTCTCTCTCTCTCTCTCTCTCTCTGGTAGGTAAGGAAGTAAATGAGGAAGAAGAAGATGATAAATGAAGAGAGAGAATGAAGAGGGCTAATAAATACAGAATAGTGGTGGTAGGTAGGAGGTTCACCCAAGGGTTCATCATGAACCCAAGCAAAACCAAGCCAGGCCGAACCAACCCAAGGAAATAAGCAAGCCAAGCCAAGAAGGAATTAAGCAAAAAAATCATGCAATACAAGAATAAATACGTACACGTATTCCAGAAATACGTAATACAAACCACAGGCATTACAACGTGTCCCTACAACTTTATGTCACATCTCTTTTTTTTAAAGGAGATTCCTTCTTATCTTGAATTTGGCCTGATTCTGGATTGTAGGCCCCACCTCCACTATTATTGCTATTGGTGGCTGTCTTTGTCAATTCTGCCTTTATTCCTCTGCCGCATAGCTGTCCTCTATTTTCCATCATCTTCACTATTCCTAGGTCGCCTTCGTGGCGCATGACTGGCGGACGATTCAACCACCACTTCCTTATTGCTTTCAGAGAAAGATTCATCCTCCACACCATGAGCTGCAACCGACGCCTCTGATGACTTTATTGAATCATCATCATCTAGATCAAGGAAAATAGTATCCCCAAATATTTCTTTCATTTGGGAATGAATATATTTGCGATAGCGATTTTTCAATTCTTCCTTGGATATTTTAGGATTTTTCCTGAGCATATAATCTTTGAATTTTCTCAGGTAATTATCCTCATAAAATATATTTAAAAGTATAATACTTAATATATACATATACATAAACATGCATATATATACATATATATACATATATACATATACGTATACATACATTTTTCTTTCATACATATATATGTATATATATATATATATATATATATATATATATATATATATATATACATATACATACATATATACATACATACATATATATACATACAAACATATATATACATACATACATACATACATACATATATATACATATGTATATGTATATATACATATGTATTTTTTTTTTGTATATATACATATGTATATATGTATATATATACGTAAGTATATATATACATATATGTATGTATGTATGTATATATATGTATACATACATACATAAATATATATATACATACATACATATATATATACATAAATATATATATATACATATATATATATATATATATATATATATATATATATATATATATATAAAATCCAGCCCAAAACCCATTGGGCCCTGTCACGCCCCAGAACCAGAATACTGGATAGCGGGGGCAAAACAAAGCCAACTACGTATATCAAGGTACGCCAGTAACCCAATGTACGATCAAAGCTGTGTAGAAGACAAGTGGGAAGACTCTAGCATGCCACTTATGACTCATATGGTCGAATAAATCCTATCTCATTCCAACAACAACAAGTATCAAGAGTATATCAAATATGAAAGTAAAGAGGCGTCCTAATATACTATATCATACATTATCATGAAGCTAGTGAATACAAAATACTACACTTGCAAAGTACCAATATACATGATCACTATATCAGTCTAGATCTAATATAAAACATTATGTTGACCGAAGTCTGAGAAAGTCTCAAAATAATAGGGCTAACACATGCCCTAGCTAACACCACCAAAAATGAAATGAAACACGAGCGGTACAAAAAGGGAACCCACTCGCGAGGAGGAACAACCGTAGATCTAATAGGCGGCGGGTCATCCAGAGAAAGGTATGGAGAATCCTCGAGCTCTAGCGGTAAATCTGGCCAAACAAAACCAGTGGGGTCAGGCCCCAAATAGCAAGTACCACAAGGAAGCTCGAGGTGAATGACATAAAGCCACAAACAAAATAACAACATAATGACAGAAATAATTAAATAGGGGTCGAGACTAGTGCGGTACCAATGCACGTATCTCGAGAATATAAATGACTGAATGGAAATACTAAACCATATAGCAATATAGAACAATAAGCCAATGAGCAACAAGGGACTTAGTAACTACTAGAAATCAGAGCCACAACCCTTAAACCAAACAAGGACCAGGGTTACAGATTTTTCCCCTAGCAGAACTTAGCCTCTGGCCACTCATCGACATAAAAGCATATAAAGTAACGCACAACCAAAAGTGTACGGCCAATTTTCTATCTTTAACTAGCTAGAGTTATCACAATCCTAATAATTAATAGTATGCAAGTTGAGGATTTTCGCAACTACCTGACTGCAGATACCCGGATGTCCAGGGGTACGAGTAGTACATCTATTGCCCAACAAGACTGTTGGCAGATGAAACGTGTCTTGACTTGTAACATAAACAACTATAGCATATACTAGTAAAAGAAAACATATAACTGACTGTGCCGCAACTCGGCACGACATGTGACTCGATCATGTATCAATACACGCAAACTTGGTAGGTCATGGAGCCCTTGCCTAGTAGGGTTGAGCCACGCCTCATGGGGCCCTTGTAGCTTGGGGTTGGTAGTGCAAATTTCCTCCTGCAATGATCTACTTGAATTTACTAGTCATTTACCTTATCATATTCATGTCAAATTCTCAAGTCATGGACACTCAAGAATTTTCTAAGATGACGTGTGCCATGTACGAGTAAATCGTAAGTTATCACTTGCAAACATTCCCGTACTAACATCACGTGATACACGAAAAAATACTCATACTCGATTGTCCAGTGCCAAGATGCAATAGACTAAACATTCAACAAGCTATTTCTACGGTGTCAAGAAAGAATATGTACTCATATTTCTGGTTTAGAAATCAATAAGAAAATCAAGTCATGAGTGCGCTACTACGAGCCACTATCAAAAAATAAGGGAGTGCACCATGACAGGCCACTATTATGTAAGCAAAGAAGGACATGTATTACGATTACGCCACGACAGGCCACTATCTAGTAAGCAAAGAAGACATGGCAACAACAATGGTAGCATATAAGAAAGAATAGAAAGGAAAGACATATCATGGCATGTGAAAATAAATAATTAAAAGTAAGTACTTGTCATAGAATAATAATTGAACTTGAGATTGTCAAGTGTATGTAGGGTGTACAATCATTCTCTAACTATACAAGGTCATCTAATCATGTTAATTAAGAGTCCATTACAATCAAAAAAGTATAAAAAACGGTCAAACATGGGCAAAAACAGCTCAATTCAGCCTAAAAGGCATAAAATGGCATACCGACGGTATACCGGCCTAAAGACAGAAAGTTTCTGCTGCAAAAATCGGCATACCGTCGGTATACACTGGCATACCGTCGGTATACCAATTTTTCAAACAGCAACAAAATCCAGATTTTTACCAAAACTTGTTTCGGCCATAAAAACTTCATTTTAAACCGAAATTCGGATTTTCAAAAGTCAAAATCACGTAAAATTGAATTTCCTACAACATGAAAGTAATAGTTTTCATAAATTAAAATATTTGATACATCAATACCTCAAAATACTTAAAAATTATATCTAGAAACTCAGATCGATGCAATATTGTCGATCAAAACCAAAAGTGCTATACATTAAACATGTTAACAATTTAGAGGAGCAAGTTATAGAACAATAAAACTTTAATTTCTATGGAAAACAAAATTATATCATGGTCATGTCACTTTTGAGCAAGATGTACTTGCCTAGGGTTAAGTTCCAAGCCTAATCTTCTATTCCACTACCAAGAGGGGTTCTGAAACCACACTCTAGGCTTTAAGGCCAAGCCTTCCTAAGCTTGAGGAAGAGAGAAGAGAGTGAAGAGGAAATGAAGAAGGAAAGAAAAGAGAGGAGAGCGAAACTTATAGGATATATATAGAAGGGGTGAATTAATCATGATCGTTGGATTGTGATCCATGTCAAAATCTAGATCAATCCTAGACATTGAAAGAAAACCAATTGTCCATTGGATAATAGAATACATCTACACTATTCATGAAAATATCTAAATACTATTCATCAAAATATCCAAAATACTATTCATAAAAATATCAGAAACACTATTCACAAAAATATCTGAAATGTGGAAATCTGCCCCGGGCGGTATGCCGTCGGTATGCACTGGTACACCGTTGGTACGCTGGTCAAGAAGAAAATTTATAATTTGGGAAAATTTTTAAAGCATTCCAAAAATCAAGAAAATATGAAATACAATACAAAATACTTATCTGTATATAAATATCGATACTGTGAGACGAGTCTCACAACTCTCCACAACTTAGAAAAATTCCGTCTTCGAAATTTCCTAAAGCCAGTCGAGCAAAAATACACATGCTAAAACAATGTAAAATCATAACACATCGAAAGAAAACATCCCGTGTACAAGTGATATTTTGAGATATAGAATTTAAATAAATACAGAAAATAATAAATACATACATATATAATACAAGAAAATGAGGCATATGGAATAATATACCCCTGAGTCAGTTGAGTAGGGATTCATCCTCGCTTGCCTACGCTGACTCACAAAGTGGACAAGGGTCAAGTTTCGAAGTAAGTCGGTACCAACGACTCAGTCGAAGACATGACTCTAATCCAGGATACACCTATGTTGTTGGGATACATAATAGATATCCTGTATCAAGAGATACGGAGGCAAATGAGTGGTACGAGAAACACACATTCACTCGTCGAATATGTCGAGGAGACCATTGTACTCTGAATGTAGGTGGAATACAAGACCGTCAATAAAACCCAAGAGTAAGATAAGCTGAAGGAATGCCTCAGAAGCTTACTAACAATCTGACTGCCCTCAACCAACATTTGCTCAATGATAATAAACTCTCTCTGTCTGTGCATCGGGACTGCTGCTCTTACCTGCTGCTGATTTTATCTGACTTACTGGACCTAGGCAAACTGCGCCGGATGCTAACATTAAATCTAATAAGATCGCATCGGAAGGAGGTGCTGAACATGGGATCGGGCTGAGTTTATTAGCTGAACTGACTGGAGTGAAGTGAACTGAGCTGCCATCAAATGCTGAGATGGTACTAGTACCTGACTCTATGGAGGCGGGATCTGATACCGACATACTGACCGAACCAAGAAAGAAGACAGAGCAATAAAATCCTCAAAAGAAATAGATAAGAAGGTTGGGTATTCCTGAATGATAAGGACACGTGATATCAATAATGGACAGGAATAGAACAAGGATGTGTCAATCATGTTTACAGTTCAAGGAAAACGAGAATGCGATAAGCAAAGGAAGATCAAATAAAGATAAATATAGGATTGAGATTCTAACAAGATGGACCCCCCACAAGTCTGAAGACAGACCTGCATGGACTACCAAAAAAAATTTATCATGCCCCAGAACTAGAATACCGGATAGCAGGGGCAAAACAAAGCCAGCTACGTATATCAAGGTACGCCAGTACCCCAATGTACGATCAAAGCTGTCTAGAAGACAAGTGGGAAGACTCTAGCATGCCACTGATGACTCCTATGGTCGAACAAATCCTATCTTATTCCAACAACAACAAGTATCAAGAGTATATCAAATATAAAAGTAAAAAGGCATCCTAAAATTCTATATCATATATTATCATGAAGCTAGTGAATATAAAATACTACACTTGCAAAGTACCAATATATACGATCACTATATCAGTCTAGATCTAATATAATACATCATATTGACCAAAGTCTGAGAAAGTCTCAAAATAATAGGGCTAACACATGCCTAGCTAACACCACCAAAAATGAAATAAAACACGAGCGGTACAAAAAGGGAACTCACTCGCGAGGAGGAACAACCGCGGATCTAAGCAGGCGACGGGTCATCCAGAGAAAGGTATGGAGAATCCCTGGGCTCCAGTGGTAAATCTGGCCAAACAAAACCAGTGGGGTCAGGCCCCAAATAACAAGTACCACAAGGAAGCTCGAGGTGAATGACATAAACCCACAAACAAAAAACAACATAATGACAAAAATAATTAAATAGGGTCGAGACTAGTGCGGTACCAATGCACGTATCTCGAGAATATAAATGACTGAATAGAAATACTAAACCATATAACAATAGAGAACAATAAGCCAATTAGCAACAAGGGACTTAGGAACTACAAGAAATCGGAGCCACAACCCTTAAACAAAACAAGGACCAGGGTTACAGATCTTTTCCCTAGCAGAACTTAGCCTCTGGCCACTCATCGACATAAAAGCATATAAAGTAACGCACAACCAAAAGTGCACGGCCAATCATTGCCTACGACTTTCTATCATTAATTAGCTAGGGTTATCACAATCCTAACTACTAGTATGCAAGTTGAGGATTTTTGTAACTACCAGACTACAGATACCCAGATGTCCAGGGGTACGAGTAGTACATCTATTGCCCAACAAGACTGTTGGCAGATGAAACGTGTCTTGACTTGTAACATGAACAACTATAGCATATACTAGTAAAAGAAAACATATAACTGACTGTGCCGCAACTCGGCACGACATGTGACTCGATCATGTATCAATACACGCAAACTTGGTAGGTCATGGAGCCCTTGCCTAGCAGGGTTGAGCCACGCCTCATGGGGCCCTTGGAGCTCGGGGTTGGTATTACGAATTTCCTCCTACAATGATCTACTTAAATTTACTAGTCATTTACCTTATCATATTCATGTCAAATTCTCAAGTCGTGGACACTCAAGAATTTCCTAAGATGACGTGTGCCATGTACGAGTAAATCGTAAGTTATCACTTAGGAACATTTCCGTACAAACATCACGTGATACACGGAACAATACTCACACTCGGTTGTCCAGTGCCAAGATGCAATAGATTAAACATTGAACAAGCTATATCTATGGTGTCAAGAAAGAACATGTACTCATATCTCGGGTTTAGAAATCAATAAGAAAATCAAGTCATGAGTGCGCTACTACGAGCCACTATCAAGAAATAAGGAAGTACGCCATGACAGGCCACTATCATGTAAGCAAAGAAGGACATGTATCATAAGTGCTCCACGACGGGCCACTATCTAGTAATCAAAGAAGACATGACAACAACTATGGTAGCATATAAAAAAGAATCGAAAGGAAAGACATATCATGGCATGTGAGAATAAATAATTAAAAGTAAGTACTTGTCATAGAATAATAATTGAACATGAGAGTGTCAAGTCTATATAGGGTGTACAATCATTCTCTAACTGTACAAGGTCATCTAATCATGTTAAGAGTCCATTACAAACGAGAAGGTATCAAAAACGGTCAAAAATGGGCAAAAACGGCTCAATTCAGCCTTAAACGACATAAAATGGCATACCTGCGGTATAAGGCTGTATACCGGCCTAAAGATAGAAAGTTTCTGGTACAAAAATCGATATACCGTCGGTATACACCGTATACCAATTTTTCAAACAGCAACAAAATCCAGATGTTTGCCAAAACTTGTTTCGGCCATAAAAACTTCATTTTAAATCGAAATTCGTATTTTTAAAAGTCAAAATCGCATAAAATTGAATTTCCTACAACATGGAAGTATTAGTTTTCATAAATTAAAATATTTGATAGAATTATATCTAGAAACTCAGATCTATGCAATATTGTCGATCAAAATCAAAAGTGCTATACATTAAACATGTTAACAATTTAGATGAGCATGTTATAGAACAATAAAACTTTAATTTCTATGGAAAATAAAATTATAGCATGGTCATGTCACTTTTGAGCAAGATGTACTTGCCTAGGGTTAAGTTCCAAGCCTAATTTTCTACTCCACCACCAAGAGGGGTTCCGAAACCACACTCTAGGCCTCAAGGACAAGCCTTTCTAAGCTTGAGAAAGAGGGAAGAAAGTGAAGAGGAAATGGAGAAGGAATGAAAAAAGAGGAGAGAGAAACTTATAGGATATATATAGAAGGGGTGAATTAATCATGATCGTTGGATTGTGATCCACGTCAAAATTAGATCAATCCTAGCCATTGAAAGAAAAACAATTGTCCATTGGATAATAGAATGCATCTATACTATTCACGAATATATCTAAATACTATTCATTAGAATATCCAAAGTACTATTCATGAAAATATTAGAAACACTATTCACGAAAATATCTGAAATCAAAAATATCTGAAATGTGAAAATCTGCCCCGGGCGGTATGCCGTCGGTATACACCGGTACACCGTCGGTATGCTGGTCAAGGAGAAAATCTATAATTTGGGAAAAAATTAAAGCATTCTGAAAACCAAGAAAATATGAAATACAATATAAAATACGTATCTGTATATAAATATCGATACTGTGAGACGAGTCTCACAGGCCCAAAACCAAACCCATTTTAAACAGTAAACCCGATTAATTAAAACCCGTTACTGTGCGGGTTTAAACCCAATAACACAACTCAAACACATTACCCATTTATTTTAAACCCGTGTTCGAACAATTTGGGACACGAGCATACGAATCCTGTGTTCGTGGTGAGCACGACACACACGACACGTAAACGCCGTGTCCATGTTCACCAGTAGACTCCTCGATACTGGGCGAGTCCACACACATGTTGACACAAAATCACAGTCAACCAAATATTGATACAATTGATGATATGATACTTGTAATATTTTAATATGACACATGAATACTGAACTCAGTACAAGACGGACGACGGCTCGTACCTGCAGTGGTCAAATTTTTGAGTCTATATTTTATATTTTTCTTGAGTCTATACATATGTAAATTGAGTCGTACTGAGCAATTTGGGACTTAACCTATACCTATACCTATACCACAAACCAAAAGCTCCACAAAAATCAAAGTAGCCCATTAGCCCACTGGACCAGTTCTATCCTTTGGAGACAGAGTTCGGACCGAACTCTGCCTCCACACAGAGTTCGGGCCGAACTCTGTCCCCTAAAATCCAGGACCCTAATTTTTAGGGTTGGCTGGATGCTAGTTGTCCAATGGCCAAAATTTTGAATTCTTGACCCAGAATTCTGGCTGAATTTTGCCTACCTAGAATCCTATAAATAGGCCTTAAACTCTCTCATTTTCATTCATCCAATCTTCTATTCTCTTCTCTCTAAAGCCTTATACAAGCCATACGCTTCTTATCTACTAGCCATAAGCTCCCTAAGCCTCAAAGTGCTCAGTACTTTTCAGTTAGGAGTTTGTGCAAGAGTTCAAGAAGTCGCTTGGAAAATTTCAAGCATCGCCACTGCGATCTCTGTAAGAAGTTGACGTGCTCTTCAGAAGAAAAGGCACGGGGTGTAACTACTATTTCACAAGTAGTAGATTTAAACCTGAGCTAGAGTTCTCAGGCCTGGACTAGTCCTTAATGAGGGAAACCAAGTTAAAATCGGCTGTGTTTGCGTATGCTTTCTCGCTCTTTATTATTTCCGCATTTACTCTGATTATTTACTATTGGTGAATGAGTTTAATTTTTTAATTGGACATTATTGTCATAAACTCTATTCACCCCCCTCTAGAGTTGTCTATTTGTTCTTCAATTGGTATCAGAGCTCTGTTCTCTCAACAAGGACTAACATCCTAGAGCTGATCCATGGCAACCACACAATCCATGATTTTCAATCACGGTGAAGTGTAGTCCACTCATAGGCCTCCCCTATTTGATGGAACAAACTACATCTATTAGAAAATAAGGATAAGTTTTTATCTCATGTCGCTAGACTTCGACCTGTGGACCATTGTTACTGATGGTTACAAAAATCCTGCCAGGATAGTTGTCAATGGTGATCTCGTTGAGAAACCCTATGAAAAATATTCTGACGAGAAAAAAATAGGCGAGTCTAGACGCGAGAGCTATTAATGCTTTATTTTGTGCTATAGATAAGAATGAGTTTAACAGGGTCTATACATATACATGCACCATCTCTCACGAAGTATGGAGACTTCTAGAAGTGACGCATGAAGGAACTACCCAAGTCAAGAAGTCAAAAATAAGTCATCTCACTCAAGAATATGAGGCATTCAAGATGAAGCCAAATGAGACGATCACACAAATGTTTACAAGATTCCTCGACATCATCAACCCCTTGTCTTCTCTCGGCAAACAATATACAAATTACGAGAAGATCTGCAAGCTACCTAGGGGGCTACAAAAGATTTGGAACCCTAAGGTGACAGCATTATAGAAGGAAATGATCTCAATATAATGTCCATGGAGACTTTAATGGGAAAGCTGATGACTCATGAACTTGACCTCAAAAACTTCAAAGAACCTGCTACTAAGGCAAAGAAGATTGTCCTTAAAGCTCACCGTCGAAGGGCTGATCCTGAAGAGACGGATGACGACAATTCAGAAGGTGATGATCAAGCTCTCTTTGTCCGCAACTTTAAGAAATTCCTTCGCTTCAATCGAAGAAATAAGGAACCACAATAAGATAACGAAGAAGAGCCAACATGCTACGGCTGCAAGAAGACTAGACACGTCCGAAAAGACTGTCCATTCGCAAAGAAGAGCAACTGATTTGAGAAACCATACAAAAAGGCTTCCTTAAGAAAATATGCCAACACAAGCATTTAGCATAAAAGTAAAGCTAGTGACTCCGAGGAAGAAAAGGACTCTTATTAAGACACTGCCAACGTATACCTAATGGCAACATCCGATAAGGTAACTAGCAAAACTGTCGATGATTTCACTTTTAATGAACTTGGCAATGCATTCAATGATTTACTCAATGACCACAAGAAAGTCATTAGTAAATATAAACATGTCAAGGAGAAGATCAAAAGTTATGAAGTCGAGATTCAAAAACTCTCTTTTTTGCTTGATAATGTTAGAGACACTTCACCCACGGAAGTCACTAATGAGGTGTTAAAGCTTAATCTAAGCCTACATAATGCCGAAGCACGTATTAAAAAGCAAACACTTGAGATCATAGCACTCAACAATGAGCTTGATGAAGAAAAGAATAGACACAAGATCTCTATTACTAAAATTTATGGTTTGAATGCTAAGATTAATAAACTGCAGGCTGTCTCTAAGAAATTAGAGACTAGATTGGTAAAACAGGTTGCTCAACCTCAAACCCAATCACATGAGACACACACAAAGCACAACACTACTCAAACTTGTCAAATATGTCATCCACCTGCAGCACGCAACATACTTATATGTACACCCACTTCCATTAAGCAGACAAACCACATGCACGTAGAAATTATTCTCATAACTATTATTCTAATATGACACATAATCACCATGCTACAAATAGATATAATCATCACTATGTTGTATATAAACAAAATCACCACCATATTGCATATAGGTATAATCATCATCATGCTGCCACATATATTTATCATCATGCTACTCCACACCACTCTTACCATACTACATATAGACATCATCAACATGCTCCAAATATAAATAGGAATACTATTTGCATCTATTATGGATTACATGGATACATCTCACCACAATGTAGAGTTAGGAGATACGTGGATATGAATATATATGCATGGATGCCAAAAACTAACTTTTCAGGACCCTCAAGAACTTGGGTACCAAAGGTCACATTTACTCTTGATGTAGGTGGATCTTCCCTCCTCAACTAAGAGTAAGTTGATTCTCGATAGTGGATGCTCGCGACATATGACGGGAGACGCAAATCTTTTCGTATCACTATCGATGAAAAAAGAAGGATAGGTATCCTTCGACAACAACCTAAAAGGGTATATTATAGGTAATGGTACTATTGGTCATCCTCCTTCTCCTGTAATAAAGGACGTCTGCCTAGTGACCTAGTTAAAGTATAACCTGCTCAGCATAAGTCATCTTGCTGATCATGGATATGATATTAACTTTAGACAAAATAAATACTATATTTATGATAGATCAACAGGAGACATCGCTTTTGAAGGAATAAGAGAGGATAATATTCACATTTTTTATCTATCTAGAGATACTAACAGTGCAGGAAGATGCCTCTATGCTCACAAGGATGAGAGATTACTATGGCACCAACGTCTTGGTCATGCCAATATAGATATTATATCCAGGCTATCGACTAAGAAGCTAGTTAGAGGCTTGCCCGACATCACATTCAAAAAGGACACTGTATGTGCCGAATGTGAGTTGAATAAGGCAACCAAGTCCTCATTCCATTCCATAAATACTGTAAGTACTACTAGACCTTTACAATTACTTCATATGGATTTATTTGGTCCTAGTAGAGTAGCCAGTCTTGGTGGAAAGCTCTACGCTTTTGTTATAGTAGATGACTTTTCAAGATTTACTTGGGTTTTCTTTCTTACAAACAAAAGTGATGACATTTCTGTTTTCAAAATTTTTGCTAAAAAGGTTCAAAACAAAAAAGCCTACATGATTACTCGAATCCGAAGTGATCATGGAGGCGAATTCGAAAAATACTGATTTTAAAAAGTTTTGTGATTCAAATGGTTTTGATCATGAGTTTTCTTGTCCAAGAACTCCTCAACAAAATGGTGTTGTGGAGCGGAAGAATAGGACTCTTGGCGATATGGCTAGAGTCATGTTGAATAAATTTTCACTTTCAAAATATTTTTGGGCTGAAGCTATCAGTACAGCATGCCACATTTTAAATAGGATGCTCATTCGTCCTATTATGAAGAAAACACCCTATGAGCTTTGGTTTGGAAGAACTCCAAATGTCTCATATTTTAAAGTTTTTGGTTGTCGATGTTTTATCCTTAACACCAAAGACAACTTAGGCAAATTTGATGCCAAAGCTGACGATGGTATTTTTCTTAGCTATGTTGCCAAGGGCAAGGGATATAGAGTGATCAACAAATGCTCATTAATTGTGGAAGAGTCTACCAATGTGACTTTTGATGAGGATAACAGTACAGCAGCTACTCTTGATGATGATGTTGAGCCTTCAACTTCTACTCCGATGAATACCACCACTGAAACCAATTCTCTGGAGGGCTTGCCAAAGAAATTCTCTTTCAAGCCGTCACATCCAAAAAAATTGGTAATTGGTGAGGTTTCACGTGGAGTAAGTACTCGATCATCAGTAAGAGACCCTATTGCTAGCACTGCCTTTATTTCAGAAATTGAGCCTAAAAATGTTTTAGAAGCTTTCAATGATGAATTTTGGATTTCTGCCATATAAGAGAAACTCAACCAATTCGAGAGGAGCCAAGTCTGGGAACTTGTTCCTTGGACGACAAATCACTCGATTATTGGTACTAAATGGGTTTTTCGAAACAAAGTAAATAAAGATGGTTCAGTTATACCAATAAAACTCGTCTAGTAGCTCAAGGATACAACCAAGAGGAAGGTATCGATTACGATAAGACGTATGCTCCTATTGCAAGATTGGAATCCATTTGGATGCTTTGCGCATTTGCTAACTTTCAATATTTTAAATTGTTTCAAATGGATGTTAAAAGTGATTTTCTAAATAGATTTATTAAGGAGAAAGTTTTTGTAAAATAACCCCTGGTTTTGAAAATCATAAATTTCCCGACCATGTTTTCAAGCTCAAGAAAGCGCTATATGGCCTCAAACAAGCCCCTCGAGCTTGGTATGAACGCCTAAGCAATTGTTTGCTTGAAAAAGGTTTTTCAAAAGGAAAAATTGACACTACACTGTTTATCAAAAGTTTTTAAAACACTATTCTTTTAGTACAAATCTATGTAGATGATATCATATTTGGTTCCACTAATGAAAATCTTTGCCAAGATTTTGCTAAGTGTATGCAGAACGAATTTGAGATGAGCATGATGGAGGAGCTCACCTACTTCCTCGGATTGCAAGTCAAACAAACATCGCAAGGAACTTTCATCAGTCAGTCTAAATATACAAAGGATATGCTGAAAAAATTTGATCTTGACAACGTCAAACCAATCAGCACCCCTATGGCTACTTCGACCAAGCTGGAACCTGATGATAGCGGCAAACCTGTTGACCAACGTAAGTATCGAGGTATGATTAGTAGTTTACTTTACTTAACTGCTAGTCCCGATATCATGTTTAGTGTTTGCCTGTGTGCTCGTTATCAAGCCAGTCCTAAGAAATCACACATATTCGTCGTTAAGCGTATCTTTCAATACCTTAAGGGTACTATTACAGTGGGCTTATGGTATCCCAAATCCACATCCTTTGACCTTATTGGTTATTAGGATGCTGATTTCACAGGATGCAAAGTCGATCGTAAAAGTACAAGCAGCACGTGTCATTTATTAGGCAAGGCTCTAGTCTCTTGGTTTAGCAAGAAGCAGAATTCTTTCGTACTATCCACAACAGAAGCTGAATATATTATAGCTGGTCGTTGTTGTGCACAAATTCTATGGATGAAGCAAACCCTTGAAGACAATAACCTTTCTTATATGCACATTCCTATATTCTGTGATAACACTAGTGCTATCAATCTCACTAAGAACCCTATATGTCACTCACGCACGAAACACATTGAAATGCGTTACCACTTTTTGCGTGATCACCAGCAAAATGGCAATATTGTTAGGGTTATATACTAAAAGCATCACTTTTTTAATAACCTTATTTCCTTAAATTTTGAATGAGAATCATATGGGAAAATGTTTGCATATTATATTTGTTGCAAGTGTTAATGAAAATGTCTGATATTCTATATTATAGATAATATGGTGTGTGGTGTCACACAGAAGATCATATTATCAGTTCCCTATAGAGTATATAAATAGTTCACAACCTAGATGGACTTGGACAATATATTGGAAAGGTTATAGTGTAATCTGGTATTAGTCTATCTTGACTATAGGTTTACACTAGTACACTTTGTGTGTATTGAACATGACCACTTGAGGTTGTTCTCTTTGTACTGACTACATAAGAGAACAAATACCTCAGTTATTATGGATGCATGTGCTCTTAACCCGGATATAATAACGGACATGTGTATGCAGTGTGCATTATTTTGACTCATAAAAAAGTGAGATTCATTATGGATCAACAACCTCTATGAATTGTGTAATAATATTGTATGTATGATGGGATGTTGATTATAAATGGAATCTATGTTCCGATACATCGGATTGATAATGTCCCCTTAAGGAGCTCATAAGGATTGTCATGTAAACCCTGCAAGTGGATTATATCCAACATGACAAATAAAGTTGAGCGGTACTACTTAAGGATAAAAGATGTCGAATCAATATAGTTGTCAGTAATTTAATTTGATCGACGGACATATGATATCTTAACATGGGGAGCCAAACGAGCATATAATAAAAGAAGCCCACAAACATAATTTGGGATTAGGGAGGTAGTGCAACAATAGCTCATTAGTGGACCGAGCTATTGTTAATGGCCTGGATTGTGTGTTCGGGCTGAACACGGGATATCCAGATCCGTTAGGAGGCCTAACCCTAATTTCTCCTCATGGTCCCTGCCGTAACCTATATATATCCTCTATTCTCTGGCCGCCATATCACGGATCAGAAATCTGAAACTTTCTCTAAATTCGTGATTCACGTAAGGAGAGAAAGAGAGGGCTGCCAAGGAGAATAAAAGGTTGGGAGATCGTCACCCACACGACGTCCAACTCGAGGGAGGAATACGTGAAGAAGATCTTGGGGTCGTCCGCTCGAGATTTCCAGGAATTACTTATCTCCTTTCCGCCGCAGGTATAATTCGTGAACCCTAGTTTCCGCCTATGAAGGGTTAGAACATGTATTAGATCTGTTTAACTTTCTATCGATCAATACGCACACCAAAGGAAGGGTCCTGGAAATCCCCAGTTCCACCAATTGGTATCAGAGCCACTTTGGATCTACGTATTGATTGATACGTCCATGTTGTCCAATAAAACTTACGTTGTGTAATAGTCGGTAGATGTAGATCTGTTCTAACTCGATTTTGCAGGCATCTTAGATCCAACTATTATGGTCCAATATATGTTTTTTATTGTGTTGTTTAAACTATGGACATGTCGTGGATGTTGTTGTTGCTGTGGATGTAATTAAAATCACGAGGGTTGACCGTGCTTATTATTTTAATTTTACAATCTAGATTATGTGTGAACTCCTTCGGGAGGCATAGGATTGATGTAATTTTAATTTTTTTTGATCAATCGTGATAGTGGTGGTAGCTGTTTCTGACGTCGGACGAGATGCTGGTTTTAAGCAGTCCAGAGGCAGACAGATAATTTTTGATGAAGGAATCGACAGCCAAAACCTAAAAAAAACCAAGCCTACATTAATAATGGTTGAGGACGGAGCAGCAAAGATGACCATAATAGATCTGCACAGCGCCAGATTTTGGACCCCGAATAGATCTGCGTAGCGCCAGATTTTGGATTCGGATAGTTGAGGACGTAGCAGCAAAGATGACCATAATAGTTGGATATTTTCTCTTATTTTTGTCATTTTGCTTTTTCTGATTGTGCATGTTTATTATTGTGTGGTTATTTTTTTGAAAAACCAAGCCTATATTAATAATGGACAACATGAACATAATATCAACTAGTAGAAAAACCCTCATTGTTAAATAACTAAGTGGGAGAGGATATTTATTTAGTTTAAATCCTATGGTCTCCATTATTGGTTTGTAGGTGATGTAATTATACTTGTGTGTTGGCTATAGTGCTTTCTTCCATATCGGATGAGTATAATTATGGATCACCAGTACAAACTTCCTTAAGGATAATTGTAGAAAGTTACCTAGTATGTGTTCACTTCTCCATCTGAAGGAACTCATTACAAGGTAATGGACTTAGTATTAAGTAATGATATACACTTAGATACAAATAATGGTATCCTCCCCATCGGAGTCACTGCTATTATTTGTATGACCAGAGCAAGACCAGCATATTAATTTTATTTGTCATAAAGTTATGTTGACATGATAGTAAAATTAATAAAAAAAACATACTTGAACAAAGTTGAATTTGTATACGTCCACACTATCGTGGCATGTTAAATTCAAGATGTTCAAGGTGTTGGTGAATTTCTTATTATTGTTTTGAGGAAATCAATATTTAGTTAATTCAAAAAGTTTTTTTTGCCCTACATAATTTTATTTATGTGATTCTCAGGATTTCAAAAATAGGTTCTTTCAGTCCACTTATGGTGATTCTTAAAGAGAACAAACTTACTGGACCTAATTATATTGGCTGAAAACGTAATTTGGATATTGTTCTGACTGTTGAGGAGTACAAATATGTACTTGTTGAGGAATGGCCACCTAAGCCTGATGCTAACTCTGATGAAGAGGTCAATGAGGTTTATAAGAAGTGGAAAAAGACAGATAAGATGGCGCGGTATTACATTTTGGCATCTATGTCAAATGTACTGCAACATCAGCATCAGGCCATGGCCACTGCTTATGACATGATGTATAACCTCAAGGAACTCTTCGGACATCAGAGTAGAGCAGCTAGGCAGTTTGATATAAAATGTTTGATGAATACAAAAATGGCTGAGGGTACACCAGTAAGGGATCATGTTCTGAAGATGATGGGTCATCTGAAAGAGATGGAGATCCTTGGAGCTGAAATCGATAGGGAATCCCAAGTCGATATCATTCTCGGGACTCTGCCTAAAAGTTTTGACAATTTTTGCCTTAATTACAACATGAACAAAAGGTTGTATAGTTTGGCAGAACTTGCAAAAGAGCTACAGGATGCTGAATCTCTCTTTAGGCAGAGTGGTCATATTTTTGTTTCTGAAAAGGCTTCTACTTCTAAGCCAAAAGACGGTAAGAAGAAGAATAACATTCAGAAATAGGCAAACTCAGCAAAGAAGGACATGGGACCTCAAGGAGCGATGAAAAAGCCGAAAGGCAAATGTTTCAAGTGCAAAGTGTCAGGACATTGGAAGACTGATTGTCCACTTCTCAAACAAGGGAACACAGAAGGTATATCTCATTTACTAGAAGTTGAAACATGTTTAGTGGAGTTATCTACCGGCACCTGGTGTGTAGATACAAGAGCCACTAATTATGTCTGCAATATATTGTAGGGGTTCCAGGAAAACAGACGTCTCAGTGATGGAGAGATATGCTTGTTCATGGGTGATGCTATAAAAGTATCGGTCATTGCATTAGGAGATGTTACTTTATCATTTGGTAGAAATAAGTCTTTGACAATGAGAGATTATTTTTATGCACCTTCACTTAGAAGGAATTTAGTTTCTGTTTCTATGTTAGTTAAGGATGGATATTCAGTTTATTTTAATGACAATATTGTTATTAGAAAGAATAAACATTTTATCTATTCTAGTGCATTGGTTGATAATTTGTATGTCATTAATCCTACTTCGCCCACAATGCAACTTATGGAAATGAATAATATGTCATCTAACTTAAATAAGAGAAGAGAACCTTTTGTATGAACGAAACATATCTTTGGCACTTGCGATTGGGGCATATTAACCTAAGAAGGATTCAAAGACTGGTTGAAGATGGACCTTTGAGTTCATTGAAAGTGGAGGCACTACCAGTCTGTGAATCCTACTTAGAAGGTAAAATGACCAAAAGACCTTTTACGACAAAGGGGTATAGGGCCAAAGATGTGTTGGAATTGGTTCATTCTGATTTGTGTGGACCCATCACTATCCAAGCTAGAGGTGGCTTTGAATATTTTGTCACATTTATTGACGATTATTCAAGGTATGGATACATTTATTTGATGCACCGTAAGTCTGAGTGCTTTGAGAAATTCAAAGAGTACAAGGCTGAAACGGAGAAACATCATGAAAAATGTATCAAGTCATTACGATCAGATCGTGGTGGCGAGTACCTCTTTGGAGAGTTTAGGAATTATTTATCAGATGCTGGGATTGCATCCCAATTGACTGCACCTGGAACGCCCCAGCAGAATGGTATAGCCGAAAGAAGGAATAGAACTCTTATGGAGATGGTTAGATCAATGATGAGTTATTCGGATTTGCCAGATTCATTTTAGAGATATGCCTTAGAGACTGTCACGACCCGCACCCTTATGAGGGGCACGAGCACGTGGGTACGTCCAGCCTACGCCGCAGTATCGACGATAGAACGCTGTCTAGGTTGTCTACAAAACTACACTAAACAGTATAAAGGTACCTGTACAGTATATATACTCCGAATGGAGGTGACATAGCAATACAGTCTCAATCACATAAACAAACTAGGATAGATAGCACGAAAGAAAATATGATAGATAAAACAGGAAATAAGTTCAAGATCCACACAAGTCCAGAGCTACACATAACATCCCAGAGTCTCAAAATATAACATAGAAGCTACAGTCTGATAATACTAGCTGGATCGTAGTCCAGTCAAACCTAGCTAAGCTACACTACTCTGGGAGTACAAAGTCTAGTGGCTCTACTATAAGGCCACGGTCCTGGACTACTCCATCGGACTCGAGCCCATAATAGGTCGAGCAGTCTGCCTCAGAGTCATCTGTAATATATCATAACGGTATCCTGTCAGGAAAATGAGCAAGTACAAGCACTAACAGCAGTTCCATGTGAATTGACAAATTCTATAAGAGACAGTATAATGAACTACAAGACAAAGATATATGAATACTTGGGAACCGTTTGGAAGCTGAGCTACAACCCTTAAACCAAACAAGGACCGGGGTTATAACCCTTCTCCCGAGCAGAACTTAGTCTCCAATCAAGGTACAATATAAAGGCATGTAGAACATGTGAGTAACTGAATATCATAGCATGGTGAGAAAGTACTGAATGTAGAACAGAACATGATATATGATAAGATAAGTAAATATAAAATGTGCCTTGAATTATTAGAGCGTTATGTGATCGGCAAGGGAATCATGGTAGGGTTATCCACTTGGCCCGGCAATCCGCGGTGACCTCAACGGAAAGTCATGCCGGCCAACCTGGATAACATGGACATGGAGGTATCTGCTACACTCTACGTGAGGTGAGAGTGGCACAAGCAAAATAGTGACATGGGGCTTTGATCACATAACCCCTAATAATTCCCCATCCCCGAGTAGTATAATGGACCTGGACATGACACGTCATGACACGGGATTCTCTAAGAGGATATCTACTCCCTCTCAGGAATCGGTGTCTATACAAGTATAGGGAACAAGACAGGAAATGTACATATATACCAAGAAAATTCAGGAACAACATCTCATGTCATGATCCAACGTATACTAGTCCGTGAACTATCGTGACTGGAATTGAGTAAGACACTACAACTGAATCGGATATAGCAGATATCAAGACAATGAAAACTATCAGTGAATGTACTCGCCTGCTGTCCTGTGCTGTAGGGTATATCAATGCTCAGAGCGGTAATCAGAAACCTAAAGATGAGATACTGTATGTTAATTTAGGTTTAAACAAGTTTAAGAATGATTCACAATGAATGATATGCAATCTAGGTCAAACTAGGTCTCACTGAGTCACACTAAGTCCTGTCAAGTCAAATCTAGGTCAAATCAAGTTATATCAAGTTAATCTAAGCCAGACCAAGTCAACCCTAGGTCATACCTGTCATCACAGGTCAAAACAAGTCGAAGAAAGTCAAACGGGGTCAAAAGTTGGCCTACAGTTGACTTTTGGTCAACTGGTCAACCCTGGTCAACTCTGGTCAACTCTAGGTCAACCGTAGGTCAAACTGGTCAAATGTTGACCAACAGTTGACTTTTGGTCAACTGGTCAACTCTGGTTTGGATTTGGTCAAATCTAGACAAAGTATTGACTTACGGTTGACTTTTGGGTAAAAAGTCAACTCTGGGTCAACCGAGCCAAAATCGGCTCAAATATGACATTTGTACGGTGTACCCAACATGCCACCCAAGTTTCAAGTCAATCCGAATACCCGAACTCCGTATCTCGAAATTACCCGATTACCCCTTAACATTTACTCTTAAACCGTTCTAACTTGACGCCAAGTGGCCTTCCCTTAGGAATTCCACTCCGTGCTTCCTAGGGTAGTAGGGTACTAGCCTATACAACCATTACCTACCAAGTTTTCTAGGGTAAGTGGACATCCAGTCCATCTTACGGTCCGTATCGCCCGTTTACCCGTTATCTTGAATATTTCAAGATACGGGATGGTGCGGTGCGATACCGTCTCCCCGAACCCACATGCAACCCCGATTCCAACTCCGAAGCCTACCCACAAAATCTAAATCACATTATCTAAGTCCCCTCCAAGTTTCAACGCGTTCCGAATTACGGAACTCAAATTCACCCTATCACCAAATCTAACTCACCCCCTTTAACTCACTCACTCAAACTCTCTTCAACCTATACTTTTCACACTCTCTTGGGACAAGTTTTGGGGGTTATTCTAGTGGGTTTATTAGGGTTATATAGAGCTAATAATAGGGTATATATATGTATATATATTAGTATATATATGGGGGTATATACGGGGGTTACGGGGGTCAAAAAGGGGGCCTAAAAGGGTGCTAAACTGCTGTGGCTGCTGCTGCAATTTTTGCTACTGCTGCTGCTGTTTTTGGGGCTGTTTAGGGAGGGGGGGCAGCAGCCCCCTTGCTGCTGTGGTGCCCTCCCTCTTCCCCTTCACTTCTCTCACTCATTCTCCCTCTATTTCCCTCTTTAAACTCTCAATCTCTTCCTCCCAATCTCTCTCAATTCCTCTCTAAATCTCTCTCAATCTCTCACATCCATATCCATATATATATAGATATAGGGACACTCACACACACATTCTAATCTCTCATTCTTCCCTCTCCATATATGTAAATACACACTCTCACACATACATATCTACATACACAAATACATATATATATATATATTTTATATATATATATATATATATATATATATATATATATATATATATATATATATATATATATATATATATATATATATATATATGCACTCACACTCCCACACATGGACACACTCCCACACATGCACACACACACACACACACATATAAATACACACTCTCAACACCACTACCACTCTCCCCTACACACACAAATACACATGTATATATATATATATATATATATATATATATATATATATATATATATATATATATATATATATATATATATATATATATATATATACCTCTCTAAAAAGGATAAATCCATAAATAATCCTTAAACTAGATTTTAGGGGAACCTACCAAATCTAGGGTGAACTTGTAGAGAATGGTCCCCTCTCTAATTTATGTGAAGGAATAATTGAAATATGAGAATTTATAAGGGTTTAAAAGCATACCTAAAAACGGATTTGGAAGAGGAAGAAGGAGTTGGAAAGAAAAGAAATGAAGAGAGAGGAAGGAAACTTAGTGGTGGAGAAATGAGAGGTGGAGGGGTGGCCTTATGTGGCCAGCTATGGAGGGATAGGGTAGGGGCACTTGTAATTACAAGTTTGCCCCTCCCTTGCTTCTAGGCTAAGTTAAGTCCCAAAATTGGTTTCGGAAGTTGCTAAAATTAAATAAAATTCATAATTAAGCTTAGATACTCATATGGGATTAGTCCAAACTCATAAACCTAAAAGTTAAGTATGGTGGGCCATGGTTAAATAACACGCTAATTACGACTCAAGTCAAAATTCACCGGGGTCCCGAATTAACTCGGAATGCGATAAAATTCGAACCCGACTCCTATAATAATTAAATAATAATATTCATGAAATAAAATTCCCAAAAATATTATAAAGTAGAAAATTACCATTTTACCCCTAACTGGGAAAAGTGAGGGTGACAGAGACTGCAGCTTATATTTTGAACTTGGTTCCTTCTAAGTCAGTACCTCTACTCCCATAGAGCTGTGGATTGCGCGTAAGCCTAGTCTGAAACATGTTCGCATTTGGGGAAGTCCAACGCATGTACTGAATGGGAAAGCAGATAAGTTGAAATCTCGTACAAAAGTACGCTTGTTTGTAGGCTATCCAAGAGGAACGAAAGGAGGTTTATTTTATAGTCCTAAGGATCAGAAGGTCATTGTTAACACTAATGCCCGATTCTTAGAAGAAGATTATGTGATGAACTATAAACCCACAAGTAGAGTTGTTCTAGAAGAACTGAGACGTGAGACACCAAGTACTTCAGTACCAATAGTACAAGAGGATGAACCACAAATAACTGCACAACGTGTCACAAATGTTACACCACAACCGATAGTGCCTCGTCATAGTGGGAGGGTTATGATACAACCTCATAGATATATATTCTTGGGAGAGTCGTCAGACTTCATCCCTGAGGAAAAAGATTATGATCCTTATACCTACAATGAAGCACTCCAAGATAATGATGCAGAGTCTTGGCAAAAAGCAATGATATCTGAAATAGAATTTATGAATTCTAATCAGGTCTGGAAGCTTATAGAACCATCCATTGGTGTAAAAGCCATTAGATGCAAGTGGGTCTATAAGAGAAAAAAAGGATCAGACAGTAAGGTTGAAACCTTTAAAGCTCGGCTTGTAGCAAAAGGTTTTACTCAAAGAGAGGGTATCGATTATGAGAAAACCTTTTCTCCTGTAGCCATGCTTAAGTCTATCCAGATTCTTTTATCTATTGTAGCTCATCTCGATTATGAGATTTGGCAAATAGATGTCAAGACAGCTTGCCTTAATGGAAGTCTTGAGGAAGACATCTATATGAAGCAACCAGACGGGTTCATTGAAAAGGGCCAGGAGCATCTTGTTTGTAAGCTCAAGAAGTCCATTTATGGACTTAAGCAAGCTTCCAGATCTTGGAACATATGTTTTGATCAGGTGATAAAATCCTATGGATTTGATCAATGTCAGGATGAATCATGTGTATACAGAAAGTGTGATGGAAACGTGGTGGTGTTCCTAGTACTTCATGTGGATGACATCTTGCTCATTGGAAATAATGTGAAGGTGTTATCTGATGTAAGGGTGTGGTTATCCAAACAGTTTGATATGAAGGACTTGGGAGAAGTAGGTCACATCCTTGGGATCAAAGTTCTACGAGATCGCAAAAAAAGGATGTTGGGCTTATCCCAAGCTTCCTATATCGATACTGTACTAACTCGTTTTAGTATGCAAAATTCTAAGAAAGGTTTCTTACCTTTTAGACATGGAATTGCTCTATCAAAGGAGCAGTGTCCGAGGACACCTAAAGAGATAGAGAACATGAAGGCAGTTCCTTATGCTTCAGCAGTAGGAAGCTTAATGTATGCAATGCTATGTACGAGACCAGACATCTGCTTTACCGTAGGCATCGTCAGCAGATATCAGTCTAACCCAGGACAAGAGCACTTGTCATGACTCGCACCCATTTTTTTCTAAAACGGATACGAGACGTGTCCAAGCCAGCCTACGCCGCAGTGTCAGCGGTAGAACGCTGTCACGGCCATGAAGATCAAAATCAAAAATAATGCTCATTCACATAATTAATTTAACTTACAATGATCACAAGTTTTACATTTATAGAAAAATATAAACTTGTACAAATAAATGAATGACTACAACTCAACTATCTAGCTAGTCTCTAGGCTTTTGTCTGCGAGTATTTCCGTCACTCCCCAAACTTGGTTTTCAGTCAGGAATAGAACGAGCACAATTCACTGAATGCAATTTCAAATAAAGAAAATGACTATACAACAGAGGTTAGACATCAATTACATATTTTTGAAAATAAGCAGGAAATACGGAAAACCAATAGCAAATAAATAGACACAAAATACTTTCCCCAACTGTTAGAAGTATCTTTGATATGTGATCGGTCTCGGGACAATTATGCGACACGGTCTACATGGTCTAAAGTTACACGGTCTACAGTTACACGGTCAACAGTTACACGGTCTACAGAAAATATTATAATAAAGAAACATTGTCTACAAAAAAATAATAATCACGAACTATACAGTTTAAATGCAATAATAATCACGGTCTACACTGTCTACTTTGCAATAAATAAATCAATGTCTACACTGTCTACTTTGTAATAAATAAATCACTGTCTACACTGTCTACAAGAAATAAATGCAATAATAAACACGGTCTAAGGTCAGATCACACATCCTTGGTACTTCTCATTTCCGACTTAATAATTTTTAATAGAAAATAATCATATAACCAATGGCCAATCAATGAAATATAGTAAAAATCAATATCAAAATGCAGACAATAAACTGTACTCGTCTGTGGTCCTGTGCTGGTGTAACCGATAATCTGAACCACTCAGAATGCCACAATAGTCAAAACTCGTACAACAGTTCCCGAAAGCTGAAATAAATATTACTAATGTTCTCAGAATAGTCAAATTAGCTAGGATTGCCTATCCTTACGTCCAAATCTGGACACAGGAGCAAAACGATAATTTCGGATCAAAATGGTGTCCGCCGTTGGACCCGCTTTGCACCGAAAAGCGTGCCTGAGTCAACGGTCTCTAAAGTCGTCAAACTATATATCTATGGATCCAATTTTTTTATACGAACCCAACCGTATGTCCAAAGTTGGATTTCGGCGGGCCGTGCATAAAATCGCTCGTTGAGTGGGACCATGGGGTCCATAAAACGACAATTTTATCAACTGTCTCAGAATTGGACCAAACTTGGCATACAGGACCAGAAAAATAATACGGTCCTGCTGGCGTAAGTTTTATCTCGATCTGATGAGTGTGCACAAAGTAATTAAAAAATTTGCACAAAGGCCGATACGGTGAATTTCGACGGATACGCATCAAATTCGTCGCGCACACGCGACCAATTTGAATTTCGTCAAAGCCCACACGACCACGAAGCCGTTACTCACCTTTCGATGCTTTCGATTTACGACTACGTCGCTCAGATTGGCGGGACGCACGTCGTGTGGATGGATTTTTCATAATTTTATTAGTTTTAAAAAATAGGTTTTTGATCAACTTTAACCTAATTTTAAACAGGAACTAATAGTTACAAAAATAAACTAATTTATGGGTTTTAATCTTGGTTAGGTTGTTTACACGACTGTTCAAGTGGATTTCGAAAACATTGTGAGTCCTAAAAGATATTGGCCTTCTTATGTGAGGTTTCGAACTATTTATTCCTTGTTTTAGGGACAGCTTTTCCGTCTATTTTGAGTCAATGCAACTCCAAATCCGATATGAGTTCAATCAAAGTAGCTAATAGAATATATGGGTGGTTAGGTTGCTGTCGTACCTCAACAAACGGAACGCGATTAGGTGGAGTATCAAGGGAGATACGACGTCCCGAACATCGTCGCGGCTCCCGCTATTGCTGTTGTTGCTTCTGACCGCGAACGTGCATGCGCTCTGCCTCCGCGCAGACCTGGCTGGCCGGCGGTGTCGCGCCCAGGGCTGCGAGAGGTCGCTGGGTTTACGCGTGGTTAGGGTTTCGATAACTCGCTTCCTCTCTCACGCTCTAACGACGTACACTTAAACGCTCAGGTTTAAGTCCTGGTTTGAAGTCTCGGGTTAAATGGCTGGGGTTATCCTGTTATTGAGTTTGGGTTCATGGGTTATTGGGTCGGGTTGCTGCTACTCTAGGCGGCCCGAGCCCACTGTTTGCCGATTTCCTTTTCCTTTGTTTTCTTATCTTTTCTTTTATCTATTTATATAAATATCACTATATATATATATATATATTATATATATATATATATATATATATATATATATATATATATATATATATATATATTATTTTTTTATTTTATATATATATATATATATATATATTTCTGTCATATATATATATCACTATATATATTTCTTTTATATATATATATATCACTATATATATATTTCTATTATATATATCACTATATATGCCATTGAATATATATGTATCTATTTATATACATATAATATTTTCTATAAAATCTAAAATAAACCCCCAATGCTATCTATTCCTAGGGTAGACCCTATATGTGTATATCTATATATGACTATATATATAATAATATTTACTCGAAAAAATTAATATAACCAATAACAATAAAATATTATTATTTATATAATAGCCTCAATAAAATAATAATAAATATAACGAAATTCAATAAAATATTAATGGTGTGTATATATATACCACTATGTGTAGTCCATTAATCCTAATTTGTACAAGGACGTAGTTATACAAATATTGCTGAATATCAAACTAATAATAGTATTTATAACATTTAAATACAAATACTTAGAAATATTCATCAGTTTATTAAAATGGAATACAACATAATCTTACGAAAATACGTTAACACGAATGTCATTGGACGTCTCGCATGACTACATGGGCTTGAGCTCAGTTCGGGTCCAGTCGGAGCTAAAATGGTATAATTGGTTTTCCTATCTCAATAATATAATTAATAAATAACTAAAACTTCGGTAAGGGTTAAGTTGTAACTTGGCCTGGTTTTCCTAATTAGGACATCGTTATGGCTAAGTTTCTCCTGGCATGGCTAGTACTCTAGTCGAAGCACACTGTTACATCTCCCAGGCCACAATTCATAATCGTTTTGTGCTCCATAACTCCACAAGGACTTAACTCATCCATCGTAATAATTAGCTAAATCATTATTTAAAAAAATCTAAAATCACCATTCGAATAAACTAATTAAAAATAAACTATTTCCAAATTTTCGGGAAGGGGAGCTACAAATCTACCCACCTTAAAAATAATTTCGTCCTCGAAATTCTAATTCATAACTATTCTTAAAATTCAAAAAGGAGATCTACTATTACCTTATTCTCCTTAAATTTAATTCCTCAAAAAATAATTTATATCCTTCTCATTGGCCATTTTGGCAACTACAAAAAATCTCGAGGACTTCTACCCACCTTTGGTCACACTACTCCCTCAATCTTATGTCACTAAACTTTATAATCATCCAACTAATTGCCGAAAATTGCTACCAATAGATATCTACTGCTTATGGCCACTATAATCCTCTCCTATCTATCAAGCCACCCAAAACCTAACATGCAACAAATTTACCCAAGTAGCTAAAAAATATTGCTAAATTCTAATAAGCATGACCATTCGTCACTCCGAGATAGGGAGGGCAAGAAGATAAGGAAAAATAATCAAGAGTGAATTTGAAGTTTCCAGAGCGGTAGGGAGTATCCAATAATGTAGACAGAAAGAAGGTTTATGAGCCATTGACCTATTTTGCTAGATTGGGCTACTCTAGTCCAGTCACTTGCTAAATCAAAGAACTCTTCGTTTCCTAGAGGGGATTGCACTCCGTTCAATACAGAAGTCCCATTCTCGAAATTCTAAACAAGGTTCTACAATAGAATAGAATTTGAGAAATCGAGATTATGATCTTTTCTGTGGTTATTTAAACACACAAGCAGGGGATATAAATGCAATACTAGTTTGTATCGTGACTCCCAGGTAGATGGAATAAGGGTTACGGATGACCTCACATTCTAAGAGGTGGAGACTACATCATCGGTATAGGGACATATTTCAAATAGTTTGGTTTTATAATCCCATTATGGTGGTATGCATGAATGGGTTTTACTTGTCTTAATGGGTTTCCTGATTGGACATCAACCGCTGGTTGGATGAACCTAGGATTTTAATCTATATTGCCTGGACAATATCCCAATGATAACTATTTCTACTAGGTTAGGGTAACCTAGAATAGGTTTCCACCCAAGTGGTTGAACTAGTTGTCAGTCAGATTGGTTTGCTAGGTCCTTAAAGCCCAAAATGCATCCTCCGTAACTTTTATGTCTAAGTAGCACGAGAAGACACAATTGAATGGCATACTAGTGTCATGTGCGTAGTGAGCTTCGAGTAGATCACAACCATATATTGGGTCGAAAGGTTCGAGTCAAGGTTGAGTTTCTAATTGAAGTCGGGAAGTACACAGGGATTATGGTAAGGATTATAGCTAGTCCTTTTTGTCCAGAAAGTCATACCATAAAAATAGAGTACAAGGGGATGTGTTTGCGTGGGACATGATATACCTAGATGAAGGTGGACTCGTCTAGATATTGTATGTAAAATTTGTTGGAAGGTAACAGCTGGTCTCGTGGTCCGAATACTAATGGCACGGCAGGGGACACAAAATGATCTAAATGGAAAGTGGGAGTCCACGAGACACTAATTGTCATCCTAGAGGAATCATTCTAATCAATCGATAATCCTTGTATATCCTAAAATTTTAGAAGGCTTACAGTCTACATACCCTAGAAGCTAGGACGTGGTTTTAGGAATAATAAGGTCAAAAGAATTTCAAAGTCCGGATACTGTACCCCCCGACTCTTGTTGATAAAGAATGAGGCACGACGTAACGGGATACGGTTGATATAAGTCAAGTCAAGGGTCGTTCCTCAATAAATGGAAAACAAGTACGTGTGCAATGACACATGGTCGAATAAATAGAATGACTTACTCGTCCATAGTATACATGAGTTGTCGACGGGGTAACCAACTCTAAGGCACATCATACGAAAAGATTTCTAACAACTGAGTCGTGACTTTCTATTGGGGTCAAACCTACCGGACTAGTGTCACAAGGGTTCTAGTTGAAGCAAGCTTCAAACAAATGATTAGAGGCTCACATCATTTGGTCTCTGGAGAATAGGTAGTCTCCTAGGTTGGCATTTGGTCAAGGGGAAAGATCTAATCATTCTCGGACTCCAATGACCAGAAGATCAAGATAGTAGGTTTAGTGTCAAAGGAAGAACGAGTAACTCAAGGCAAGGTTCCAGTCACAGAGCTGGCCGATGGTAGCTACACTTGCATATACAACTATCATAGCCATGGGAATACTCTATATCTATCTATCAATTGCGAGCTTTCGTCTTTCTAATCGGTAAAAGACAAAACAATAAAGAGTTCAAGAGAGATGTCACTGAATACAGTTGCGTGATTCAAAGACGAATGTATAATTCAAGAGGAATTGTCAAAGCAGTCGTGGATGAGACCCTAGAGACATCTGCATCTCAATCCACGTAGGGTAATTAAATAAAGTATGAACGAAATGCATCATGGTTGATCAGACCATAATACACTGATTCTGATTAGAAAATATGTTAGTGGGCGTCCCCAATAAACATATGTCTTGAATTAAGCTCGATAAAAGAGTGAGCTTGCAAAACTAGGCTGTGATAGCAACATTGGTCAAAATAGTCAAATTACAAGTATACAAGATTTTTGAAAGAAGCCACAAGTAGTTCGAGTTTTGTGAGAATCAAAAATTTACCAGGTGTTCTTGCTTATACAGTCATACTACTATCTTCTTATCCAAGGCCTTGGTCGACTAATGGGTTATGGACCTTAAAATTTTTTATTCTAGGTAAACTTATTAGCGTCAATTAATATCCCCGTCAATAGATCACAAGGACCATGAAATTCTAGATCGGGAGACGTGCTACCCAACTTACAAAACTTCCACTAATTATTGGCTTCGGATCTTATGGAACACACAAGGCACTGTCCTATCCTCTATAGTATCCCTAACTTGTAATCACGTCTGAAGTCATTCCATCGAGGACTACGCCTCGCCCGTAAAATCGGGCTGTGGTAAACCCTTTGTTTCGTGATTCAAATGTGACATGCTATCCGATACTCTACTTTATATTAACACCAGTGTGACTATGGTCAAAGAGGACCACTAGCCATAGTTTTGGCAATATTTTATAACCTATATTTTCTTAAACCAATTTCAACTCTAGGGGTCGTGTCTCGCCAGTGCGCTGCTGGCTGCAGTGAATCCATAGCCTCTAAAATTCAAATAAATGGCGGCAGTACGCTGCTGTCCTACCATTATGAGTCAACTAACATTCCTTTAGCTATATCTGTAAAAAGTCATAAGCTTCTAGAGATTCAAACAAGTGGCTATGAAATAAAGCGTAATTAATTGTCCTATCGGTCACAACAAACCAAGGACAAAAGAATTACAACCATTCTAGTATCTACTTCATGTATATCCAAACCATTGAGGAAAAACTTTGAATTGAAACTAACTCGAGGTTCGTACGGGGATAACAATAATCAGAATTTATATAAAAATAATAATTCCTAGGGCAAATAGGAACTAAATAGACAATTCGACTAAGATATGAGGATGATATCTAAGGGGCAAGGAATTGAACAATTTATCAAGGTTAGATCAACAATTCTATGAAGCCCTGTCTCACCAAGTGAATAACCTATCCACCTTGGATCGTGTCGTCATATCAAGAGATAATAGTGTACCTAAGGGATCTGACAAGATATCAAAATTAATAACTCTTCATCTAAATCGCATGGCCTAGACTACCCATCGGTAAATTTGTATAGGGGACTCCTAGCCCTAGTCATTCACTTAAATTAATTTAATCCTAATTCGTGAATGAGCATTTCCTTGTCGCAGGCTCGTAATAGTACAACTAACTTAAGTGCCATCACGAGTTTGCATGATTTGCGAAAACAGACCTGCATGGGCCACCACAAAAACTTGTCACGACCTGTACCCCTTTTTTTAAAAAACGGATACGAGACGTGTCCAAGCCAGCCTATGCCGCAGTGTAGGCGGTAGAACGCTATCACGGCCATGAAGATCAAAATCACAAATAATATTCATTCACATAATTAATTTAACTTACAATAATCATAAGTTTTACATTTATATAAAAATATAAACTTGTACAAATAAATGAATGACTATAACTCAACTATCTAGCTAGTCTCTAGGCTTTTGTCTACGAGTATTCCCGTCACTCCCCAAGCTAAATGAATCCACGGCTAACCTGAAAAATATTGGTTTTCAATCAGGAACGGAACGAGCATAATTCACTGAATGCAATTTCAAATAAAGAAAATGACTATACAACAGAGGTTAGACATCAATTACATATTTTTAAAAATAAGCAGGAAAAACGGAAAACCAATAGCAAATAAATAGACACAAAATACTTTCTCCAACTGTTAGAAGTACCTTTGATATGTGATCGGTCTCGGGACAATTATGCGATATGGTCTACACGGTCTAAAGTTACACAGTCTACAGTTACACGGTCTACAGTTACACGGTCTACAGAAAATATTGTAATAAAGAAATACTGTCTACAAAAAAATAATAATCACAAACTACACAGTTTAAATGCAATAATAATCACGGTCTACACTGTCTACTTTGTAATAAATAAATCAATGTCTACACTGTCTACTTGGTAATAAATAAATCACTGTCTACAAGAAATAAATGCAATAATAAACACGGTCTACACGGTCTACATGGTCTAAGGTCAGATCACACATCCTTGGTACTTCTCATTCCCGATTCAATAATTTTTAATAGAAAAAAATCACATAACCAATGGACAATCAATAAAATATAGTGAAAATTAATATCGAATTGCAGACAATAAACTGTACTCGCCTGTGGTCCTGTACTGGTGTAACCGATAATCTGAACCACTCAGAATGCCACAATAGTCAAAACTCGTACAACAGTCCCCGAAAGCTGAAATAAATATTACCAATGTTCTCAGAATAGTCAAATTAGCTAGGATTGCCTATCCTTACGTCCAAATCTGGACACAGGGGCAAAACGGTAATTTCGGATCAAAACGGTGTCCACCGTTGGACCCGCTTTGTACCGAAAAGCGTGCCAGAGTCAACGATCTCTAAAGTCATTAAACTACATATCTACGGATCCACTTTTTTGATATGAACCCAACCGTATGTCCAAAGTTGGATTTCGGCGGGCCGTGCACAAAATCGCCCATTGAGTGGGACCGTGGGGTCCGTAAAACGATGATTTTATCAACTGTCTCAGAATCGGACCAAACTTGGATACAGGACCAAAAAAATGATACGGTCCTGCTGGCACAAGTTTCGTCTCGATCTGATGAGCGTGCACAAAGTAATTGAGAAATTTTCACAGAGGCCGATACGGGGAATTTCGACGGATACGTATCAAATTCGTCGTGCACACGCGACCAATTTGAATTCCATCAAAGCCCACACGACCACGAAACCGTTAATCACCTTTCGATGCTTTCGGTTCACGACCACGTCGCCCGGATTGACGGGACGCACGTCGTGTGGATGGGTTTTTCATAATTTCATTAGTTTTAAAAAAGAGGTTTTTGATCAACTTTAACCTAATTTTAAACATAAACTAATAGTTACAAAAATAAACTAATTTATGGGTTTTAATCTAGGTTAGGTTGTTTACACGACTGTTCAAGTGGATTTCGAAACACTGTGAGTCCTAAAAGATATTGGCCTTCCTATATGAGGTTTCGAACTATTTATTCCCTGTTTTAGGGACAGCATTTCCGTCTATTTCGAGTCAATGCAACTCCAAATCCGATATGAGTTCAATCGAAGTAGCTAATAAAATCTATGGATGGTTAGGTTGCTGTCGTACCTCAACAAACGAAACGCGATTCGGTGGAGTATCAAGGGAGATACGGCATCCTGAACATCGCCGCGGCTCCCGCTATTGCTGTTGTTGCTTCTGATCGCGAACGTGCGTGCGCTGTGCCTCCGCGCGAACCTGGCCGACCGGCGGCGCCGTGTCCAGGGCTGCGAGAGGTCGCTGGGATTGCATGTGGTTAGGGTTTCGATAACTCGCTTCCTCTCTCACGCTCTAACGACGTACACTTAAACGCTCGGGTTTAAGTCCTGGTTTGAAGTCTCGGGTTAAATGGCTGGGGTTATCTTGTTATTGAGTTCGGGTTCATGGGTTATTGGGTCGGGTTACTGCTACTCTAGGCGGCCCGAGCCCACTGTTTGCTTATTTTCTTTTCTTTTGCTTTCTTATCTTTTCTTTTATCTATTTATATTTTTTTTTTTTCTTTTATCTATTTATATATATCACTATATATATATATATATATATATATATATATATATATATATATATATATATATATATATATATATATATATATATATATATATAATATATTTCTATATATATATATATTTTTATATGTATCTATTTATATACATATAAATATATTTTTTTATATAAAATATATATATATATATATAAAATATATATATATATATATCTATATATATATATATATATATATATATATATATATATATCACTATATATAAATATATAAAAAATATGTCACTATATATTTTTATATATAAAAAAATATGTCACTATCTATCATATAAATATATTTTTTTTATATAAAATATATAAAAAAAAAAATATGTCATATATATATATCACTATATATATTTCTATTATATATATATATATATATATATATATATATATATATATATATATATATATATATATATTCAATGGCATATATAGTGATATATATATATATATATATATATATATATATATATATATATATATATATATATATATATATATATATATATATATATATATATATTCATATATATATATATATATATATATATATATATATATATATATATATATGTATCTATTTATATACATATATCTTATACAATATTTTCTATAAAATCTAAAATAAACCCCCAATGCTATCTATTCCTAGGGTAGACCCTATATTTGTATATCTATATATGACTATATATAATAATATTTACTCAAAAAAATTAATATAACCAATATCAATAAAATAATATTATTTATATAATAGCCTCAATAAAATAATAATAAATATAACAAAATTCAATAAAATATTAATGGTGTGTATATATATACCAATATGTGTAGTCCATTAATCCTAATTTGTACAAGGACGTAGTTATACAAATATCACTGAATATCAAACTAATAATAGTATTTATAACATTTAAATACAAATACTTAGAAATATTTATCAGTTTATTAAAATGGAATACAACACAATCTTACGAAAATATGTCAACACGAATGTCATTGGACGTCTCGCATGACTACATGGGCTTGAGCTCAGTTCGGGTCCAGTCCGGGCTAAAATGGTATAATTGGTTTTCCTAAATGATATAATTAATAAATAACTAAAACTTCGGTAAGGGTTAAGTTGTAACTTGGCCTGATTTTCCTAGTTAGGACATCGCTATGGCTAGGTTTCTCCTGGCATGGCTAGTACTCTAGTCGAAGCACACTGTTACATCTCCCAGGCCATAATTCATAATCGTTTTGTGCTCCATAACTCCACAAGGACTTAACTCATCCACCGCAATAATTAGCTAAATCATTATTTAAAAAAATCTAAAATCACCATTTGAATAAACTAGTTAAAAATAAACTATTTCTAAATTTTTGGGAAGGGGAGCTACAGCACTGGACTGCCGTAAAGCATATTTTGAAGTACCTGAAAAGGACAAAAGATATATGCTAGTTTACCATGCAGATAGTTTAGTTTTCTTGGGGTATACAGACTCAGATTTTCAGTCAGATAGGGATTCCAAGAAATCTACCTCAGGTTATATTTTACATTGGGAGGTGGAGCCATTGTGTGGTGGACTATCAAGCAAAAATGTATTGATGATTCCACCATGGAAGCCAAGTATGTGGCAGCCTCTGAGGCAGCCAAAGAAGCGGTTTGGCTCAGAAACTTTCTGTTGGACTTGGATGTGGTACCTAGTTTGCCTAAGTCTATTACACTTTATTGTGATAATAGTGGTACAGTTGCAAACTCGAAGGAACCACGAGCCCATAAGACTGGCAAACACATTGAGTGCAAGTACCACCTGATACGAGATTTTGTAAAGAAAGAAAAAATTGTTGTGATCAAGATAGCATCAGCCGACAACCTAGCTGATCCCTTTACAAAGAACTTACCAGCTAAGGCTTTTGATAGTCATGTTGAGGAAATGGGAGTCAGATGTGTAGCAGCATAGCTTTAAGTATAAGTGGGAGATTTGTAACAGTATACTGAAAAAGCAATGCTTTGAGTATAAGTGGGAGATTGTTAGGGTTATATACTAAAAGCATCACTTTTTTAGTAACCTTATTTCCTTAAATTTTGAATGAAAATTATATGGGCAAATGTTTGCATATTGTATTTGTTGCAAGTATTAATAAAAATGTCTGATATTCTATATTGTAGATAATATGGTGTGTGGTGTCACACAGAAGATCATATTATCAGTTCCCTATGGAGTATATAAATAGTTCACAACCTAGATGGACTTGGACAATCTATTGGAAAGGTTATAGTGTAATCTGGTATTAGTCTATCTTGACTATAGGTTTACACTAGTACACTTTGTGTGTATTGAACAGGACCACTTGAGGTTGTTCTCTTTGTACTGACTACATAAGAGAACAAACACCTCTGTTATTATGGATGCTTGTGCTCTTAACCAGGATATAATAACGGACATGTATATGCAGTGTACATTATTTTGACTCATAAAAGAGTGAGATTCATTACGGATCAACAACCTCTATGAATTGGGTAATAACATTGTATGTATGATGGACTGTTGATTATAAATGAAATCTATGTCCCGATACATCGGGTTGATGATGTTCCCTTAAGGAGCTCATAAGGATTGTCATGTAAACCCTGCAGGTGGATTATATCTGACATGACAAATAAAGTTGAGCGGTACTACTTAAGGATAAAAGATATCGAATTAAAATAGTTGTCAGTAACTTAATTTGATCGACGGACATACGATATCTTAACATGGGGAGCCAAACGAGCATATAATAAAAGGAGCCCACAAACATAATTTAGGATTAGGAAGGTAGTGCAACAATAGCTCATTAGTGGACCGAGCTAGTGTTAATGGGCTTGGATTGTGTGTTCGGGCTGAACACGGGATATCCAGATCTGTTAGGAGGCCTAACCCTAATTTATCCTTATGGTCCCTGTCGTAGCCTATATATATCCTCTATTCTTTGGCCGCCATATCACGGATCAGAAATCTGAAACTTTTTCTAAATTCGTGATTCACTTAAGGAGAGAAAGAGAGGGATGCCAAGGAGAATAAAAGGTTGGGAGATCGTCGCCCACACGACGTCCAACTCGAGGAAGGAATACGTACAGAAGATCTTGGGGTCGTCCGTTTGAGATTTCCAGGAATTACTTGTCTCCTTTCCGCCGCAGGTATAATTCGTGAACCCTAGTTTCCGCCTATAAAGGGTTAGAATACGTATTAGATCTGTTTAACTTTCTATCGATCAATACGCACACCAAAGAAAGGGTCCTGGGAATCCCCAGTTCCACCAAATATTAACTTAGAATTTATTGACACTGATCATCAGCTAGCAAATTTCTTTACAAATCCACTATCCGAAGATCGTTTCAACTTTCTTTGTCGTGAACTAGAAATTTTGGATGAAGCTGTTATTCATTAAAGTAACCTGCGTAAATATCGATTATGTCTTGATTCGTTATGATAAAATTGCTATGGGTACAAGACTATGGGTGTAAACGGGCCGGACGGACATGGACAGTGGACTGTCCTGTTCAGTCCGAAACTAAAAATGAGTTCGGACGGACGGACACAGACAGTCCACTGTTCGAGTTTGGGCCAGACGGACACGGACAACCACTGTTCGTCAATTCAATCGGACGGTGTACGGACAATTAAAATATATTACCAAAAGCCATTATTGTATCAAGATACCTTGATAGTTGGTACAAAAAATCAAGTTAAAAGAAAATACAATTGAAGGGTATAGAATACAACAAACAATATGACATAAGATTCTCCACTATCGGACGGTTCACGGACAAATACGGACCCGAAATGGATATGACCGTGTCCGGGTCCGATTTTTAAACGGACCAAAAAAATAGTCTGTGTTCTGTTCGTTAATCAATCGGACGGTCCACGGTCGAACCATTTATCGAGCCGGACACATACGGACAACAGACTACTTTGTCTATTTTATACCCCTATACAAGACGAAAGGGTCCTTCTGACAACAAGGCATAAAAGCCTAAGCGACACGGTGCACTAGTCCTCAGGACTACCGCTAGCTGGGATCCGGCCCCTGCAGCTACCCCATGCAGCTTTAAAATATTAAATTGTGGCATAATTCCTTCTTTATTACATGGTATACTTTTACTTATCACATGCTAAATTCAAATTTTCAAACTTCATTTTGATTCAGCTTTCACTTATTGCTATTCTCTTTGGACTTCTAAATTTTGTATATGCATCTATCCATTATTCTATTCCCGTTAGTCTCACTCATTTTTTTAACTTTATTGTTTAGCCTAACTTCTATTCTGGCTACAGAACCCAGAATTCGGGCCGAACTCTGCCTAACCTAGATTTTAGGCCGAATTTTGTCTGGTTCTTCCAAAACTGCATGCGGGCTCAGCCGCTGATCAAAATTTGATCCAATGGTCCAAAATTGCTCCGACCATTCGAACCCCTACAATTATAATCGGGTTCTCCTCCTCTCTCTCCTCTATTGCCCCCTTCTAAACTTCTCAAAACTCCTCCTCTTCAAACCCTAACCCTAGTTCTTCCATCCTAGTGCATCTTTCTTCTCAAAATTCAAGGAGAAGGATTCTTGCACCATCCTCTTCCATCTTTCATCAACCAATTGAGGTATATTTTCACACTTCTCTCCATCTCAATTTCCTTATTTTTCTTCATAAATTTATGTCTTCCAAGTTATTTAATAGAGGAAAGAGGCTTCGAACCGAGGGTGCGTCCTCTTCGAATCCTCTTTTTCGTGTTGAACAACCCGTTGAACGACCTATGCAACAACCCATTCATCCGTTGTTCAATCCACCTCGTCCACTCGACTCCAACACGTACGATGACCGAATATTTGTGTCACTAGATGCTTCCAATGAGTAGTTTAGTGATTTTCGATCACGTCCCGTGTACGCGGGTCATCCTATAAATTTCACCATCTTTTCACAATATGATTCATTATTTCATGATCTATGTCTTGATGAACTTATCACTACAAATTCTGTTATCTATCTCAATGCCATCCAAATGTTTTATTGCAATCTTACTCATGATGATACACGTCTATATTCACGTGTTGCTGGTATTGATATTTCTTTTGATGATTTTGACTTGGCCGAATACGTTGAAATTTTGGAGCCAAACTCATGGGAGAAACTTGTCGAAGCTCGCAAGTTTCAATTTTTCGATGGATCATCCCTAGAAATCTTTAAAGACGATTTGTGTACCCCTAACACATGTCCACGCAAGCTTCTCGCTAAGTTTCTCAATCCTTACTTCTATGAAATTCATCGCATTGTCTTTAACATGATTCTGCCCAAAGCGGGATCGACTGATGAGGTTACATATTACATACTTTGAAATCTCTGCTTTGTATCACCTACATTTTCATGTTCCTTTTAATCTTCCACGTACCATGATGGACTGGATGATTAATGCTAGGAAGAAGCCAAGATCCTTGGTTTATGCTCTTTATCTTCCTATGGTCTTTCGTGTCTTTCATGTTCCTCTTGATGAGTGTCAATTCCTATATGCCCCTGCATTCCTATCTAAGGCATGGCAGCTTCAGGCGGCGGTTGGATCACCTACTGCGTCTGAGCACTCCGACGATCAGCCTGACGCACCTGCTCTTGGACAGGATACGCCTCCTCCTCCTACTACTCTTGAGTCACTATAGAGTATGATTCACGATCGATTCACTTTAGAGGATGATCGCTGGACTCAGCTTGACTACCGTACCACCCTGCAGATGAGTGCCATCAGCAACTCACTGTACGATATTTGGTACTCTATGTCCCGGCATCCTTCTATGCCCATTCCTACGGAGCGGGACCCTGCTCGCGATGGATACCGTATCGATGACCCTTGGGTTATCCGCTATCTGGATCCGGATGCGACTTTCGTGGACCCTCGTCGTTCATTCACTGATCCATCCGACGACGCTGGGCCTTCACGAGCTCCGTAATGGATGTGGATTTCTACTTGCTGCTGCTGTTGAGGATCTTAGTTTATGTTTTTCTGTAGTTTGGATTTTTAGTTGATGTAGTTGTTTTCTGCACTTTGGTTGTATTAGAATTCTCTATTATGTGACTCTTGAAACAGTTTATGAAGTTTATCAGTTTCACTGCAGTTTTTTCTATTATTTTTTGGTGTGCTTGCCAGTTATTATTTCTGGTTGTTTGATAAATGCCAAAAGGGGGAGAAATATTTTGCTATATTCATATTCATATCATCATTGTGTATCTGTGCTTTGGGAAAGAATGTATTTATCAGGACAACAGGAATGGAGCAATGTTTACGGAGGAGCTATTGCTAGCTCTGCACTGATTACGGGGGAGCTACGCTACTGCTCTTTAATGTGTCTAGGTATGAACATTAAATATACAAATATCATTTTGTCAATTATCAATATGGGGGAGATTGTTGACATAAAATCACAGTCAACCAAATATTGATACAATTGACGATATGATACTTGTAATATTTCTATACGACACATGAAGACTGAACTCACTACAAGACGGACGACGGCTCGTACCTGCAGTGCTCAAAGTTTTGAGTCTGTATTTTATACTTTTTTTGAGTCTAGACATATATAAACTGAGTCGTACTGAGCAATTTTGGAATTAACCTATACCTATACCACAAACCAAAAGCTCCATAAAAATCAAAGTAGCCCATTAGCCCACTAGACCAGTTCTGTCCTTTGGAGACAAAGTTCGGGCCGAACTCTGCCTCCACACAGAGTTCGGGCTGAACTCTGTCCCCTAAAATCCAGGACCCTAATTTTTAGGGTTGGCTGGATGCTAGTTGTCCAACGGCCAAAATTTTGAATTCTTGATCCAGAATTCTGGCCGAATTCTGCCTACCTAGAATCCTATAAATAGGCCTTGAATTATCTCATTTTCATTCATCCAATCTTCTCTTCTCTTCTCTCTAAAGCCTTATACAAGCCATACCCTTCTCATCTACTAGCCACAAGCTCCCTAAGCCTCAAAGTGCTCAGTACTTTTCAGTTAGGAGTTTGTGCAAGAGTTCAAGAAGTCGCTTGAAAATTTTCAAGCATCGCCACTGCGATCTCTGTAAGAAGTTGACGTGCTCTTCTGAAAAAAAGGCACGGAGAGTAACTACTATTTCACAAATAGTGGATTTAATCCAGAGCTAGAGTTCTCAGGCCTGGACTAGTCCTTCACGAGAAAAACTAGGTTAAAATTGGCTGTGTTTGCGTATGCTTTCTCGCTCTTTATTATTTCTGTATTTACTCTGATTATTTACAGTTGGTAAAAGAGTTTATTTTTTTAATTGGACATTATTGTTATAAACTCTATTCACCCCCCTCTAGAGTTGCCTATTTGTTCTTCAACACGTGTACACGAGACACGACTCGACACCTAGAAGAAATGACACGTACGTGTCCGACACGAGGGAGCTGTCGGGGGTGCTATACGACGGAGGAGGCATTGAAGCGGCCGGAGAAAAATATGGATGCGTTCGTCTCGTCGAGACGAACTGGCTAGTGGTGTTCGGAGGCGTCGACGTGGGCTAGGGCGGCGGCCACAGTAGATCTAGGTCTCCAGCGAGTTCCTTGGAGAAGAAATAGGCTAGGGCGTGGCTGGGGCGGTCGGGAAGTAGGATAGGGTTAGGGCTTCGGGTCGGGGGTCTATTTATAGGGTCGGGCTAGGTTTAGATTAGGGTTTCGATTAGGGTTTAGGGTTAGGGTTACGACTAACTACCGGAGATGATGACGGAGGAAGGCAGTGATCGGGTGGCAAATTTGCAGAAACCCCCCCACCCCCCACCCCAAACTAGTATTTACACTAAGCCCCACCGCCATAACAGTTTGCAAATTCTAGATTTGCAAACTGGCCCCACTGAGCTCTATGCAAATAAAAATTTGCACAAACAAATCTAATATTGCATATTGGCTTAAAACATTTAAAATAAATGCAAAAGACATTTAAAACAATTTAATAAATTACAAAATGATATTTTTGGCTTTAAAACTATTTAAAAATTATTTAAAAATTCTAGAAAATTCCTAATAATTATAATAATTTATTTTAAGGATGTAAATGCTATTTAAAATTGAAATTCCTTTTTTTAAAATGTTTTAAAATATCTAGGGGCTTATAAATCGCTATGTCAGTGAATGCCTCTGGGCATGAGTCGTAGGACATCTATCAAGGTGTGCCTACGAGGCGAGTGCCTTAGTGTACAAGTTGTAGAACATTAAAGACTCTATCGAGGCATGTCTCAAGTACAAGCTCATTAAAGAGAGTACCAGAAGAGTGTCAGGTCGAACGACATACCAGCGGTATAACGCTAGTATACCGCATGTGTGCTTAAAAGTGGAAAAATTGTTTTGTAACTTTTAGACGAAATTTGATGCCTACTAAGCACACCGTCAGCATATTGTCGATAGGCCGATGGCTTGGGCAAGGACTAGCTATTTGTCAACAATTTATCTGGTCCATTGATTCGTTTTGGACGGCTATGATTGACCTAGGATTACAGTGACTTAAAAATAGGTCTTTTATAGCCTAATCCTGTGTTACGACCCGCATCCGTTTTCCGGGATACGAGTACGTAACCGTCCAGCCTACTCCCAACATCGACGGTAGTTGCTGTAGGTCTCAATATCAAACTCAAGTACAACAAAATTACATATAATTGCTCATTCACAATAACTGCTTTATTACAAGTCCAAAAATACAATAAAATGATTTTTTGGAACAAATCTGCTAAACGTTTAAATAAAATAAACTAACTAATCTATCTAGAATCTAAGGTCGACTTCCAAGATCTCTATCTCCCCCGTATGGTCCATATTGCAAAAGTAGGAAGCATGGCAAGTCACCTACAATGATCCAGTCAGAAAAGGAGCAAAATATAACCCTATTGTATTTATGTAATTTAATACAAAATAAAGTTAGACAATATAGAAACAATATAACAGTAAAGGAACATGTATATGAATTGGAAACGATAACATGTACAAGAAAATACTAACAGAAACATGTATGAACAAGATAACTGGAAGATAAACATAAACAAGTAAAACTAATCAAACAATGCTTTGAAATACCTTTCGACGTATGAACGGATGGGATAATACGGCACATTATATGATGGCTATCATTCAATTTTAGAATGGCTAACCCATACGTGAGGTGTATGACTTAGCTATCATTCAATAAACGTTTATTGGAGTTTGTTCACATATCTACTAGCATTTTCCCTTTCGACTTACTAAACAGTCAATAAACGAGCATTGATAGAATAAAGCCTATCGTGTCACAATCGTGTCACAATCTGGATACTCAATGAAATACAGTAAAAGATAGCATTATAATGTAAGAAGCACATAAAGCAATAGTGTACTAACCTCGATTATGTTAGCCCAATGATTATATCATGTTTTTGAATATGGCTAATCAATTAAGTTTAACATAATAACATCACTAATATTCATGTAATCACTATCATGTTGCTACTTAAACATAGCATTGTCCTAATATTAGCATTGTTCTAAATGTTCTATATAATATTGCTATGTTTCTATCATAATGCATCATACTGCTTTGTTCTCCTAACATGTATTTGTAGACATGTTGTAAGCATGATCAAACATGATCAAACCAGGACATATGCAATGGAGTATTATTGGTGGGCCAAAGACGGCGTTATACAAGAATATTTCTCTGAACCGCCTAACACCCCCCGTCAGGGGTTCGGGGGCGAAGCCCCCGAAAGGTATTTAGATTTCTAGATTTATTTATCTTTGGACGACCGTCGTCAAGTGAAAAAGGCATCTTCAAGTCTGCTCAAATATTTGAAGAAAGGCGTCATCAAAGGGCTCTCGGTTTTCCTATTTCATCAATGTATTTTTCATATTTATTGAGTCTAGGAATACGATGTACACTGCATCGTACTGGCAAATAGGCTACCTAAGAAATGTTTTCAAAATACCCTTTCATTTTGAAAACAAGCCCACTTACAAAAGCCCAAACTACTTCCTAACTGCCTGAATTTTCAAAAAGCCCAAAACTAAATTTGCAAAAATCCTGACAGAACTCAAATAGAACTCGGCCAGAGTTCGGACCGAATTCGGCCAGAGTTCGGTTAGTGAATGTTGCTTTTTGAACTTGGTCCTCCTGCAGTTACGGATCCCAACGAGATTTTCTCACAGAGTTCTGCCCGAATTCTGCCCGAATTTTGTCAGAATTTTGTCTTTGGAAAAACTATAAATAGAGAAGGATTTCGATCATTTTAACTCACTCATTCACTTTCATATCTCTTCTCTATAAGCCTACTACTTCTTCCAAAGTATTCTGAGCTATTCATTTTCAAATCCCAAGCCAGTTACAATCCTCTAGTCGATTTGCCAGTACGGTACGGTCTAGAAGTTTCAGAGTGATTGTAATCAGAGGATTGATTGAAGATAGACTCTTCAAAATTGAAGTTGGTCGAGTTCTTCGGATCAAAGCTAGCGTTGTAGAAGTTGCAAGAACTTCTGATGAAAACTTGTGGTGATTTTCTATAGTGGATTCAACTGGAAGCTAGAGTTCTTCTGACTGGACTAGTCCTCATAAGAGAAAAATCAGTATATATCCTTGTGTTTACGTTTGCTCTCTACTCTCTACTTTTCATTTACATATTTGTGATATATTATATGTGATCTTGTTACTAACATTTTAAATAGTTAATTTCTGCTGCCTACTCTATTCACCCTCCCTCTAGAGTATTACGCATTACAACTTGTTCCTATAATCGGTCCTACAATTGGTATTAGAGCGGGTTATACTGGTAAAGCGAGGTAACATTGCTATTATATTATTTATTATAGCAGTTACATAGATCATAGTATCACATATGGTAAGTATGTACTTCACAACTGAAGAGCAATCCTCAAATATATTTCCACTATTTGATGGAACTAACTATAGTTATTGGAAGACTAACTATAGTTATTGGAAGACACGAATGAGCTTCTACCTGAAGTCTCTAGATTTTGACTTATGGTCAATTGTTGTCACCGGCTACAAGAAGCCTACTATCACTTCTATTCTCACATCCTCTATAATCAACAAGCCTTATTATAGTTACATGGAGTAAGAGAAGAAGTTAGCTAGCCTTGATGCAAAAGCTATGCATATCTTTTATTGTGCTGTAGACACAAATGTATTCAATCTTATTAATACTTACACAATATCTCATAAAATTTAGAAAGGTCTTGAAGCTACTTATGAGTGCAGGTATGAAAGCAAAGCTAGCAACTCCAGAGAAAATGATAGTCTTCATAATGATGCAAATATGTACATAATAAATTTAGGATTTAAGGTACAATACCATCCTTTATACGAAGAAGAGCTTGTATGTGACAACTACAAGAAGATAGACCACATCCAAGAAGATTTTATTACTACTAGAAAGGAGAGTCGCTACGAACGATCAAAAGAAGAAAGATCATCATCTCACAAGTACACTAGTACGAGCATATGGTGTTAAAGCGAAGCAAGAGTTTCTGAAGAAGAAGAAGAAGAAGAAGAAGAAGAGAAATCTCATCAAGCTGCAAATTTATGCTCAATGGCATTATCTAATGAGGTACAAAATAATTCTTTTTCTGAAGAGAGTGAATTTTCTTATGATAATTTATCTTATGCTTTCAGTGATCTGTTAGAAGAACACAAGAAAATATTAGATAAGTATAAGCAAGCTAGAAAGGATATTTTATCCTATAAGCGGGAGAATGAACAACTTACTTGCTTATTAAATGATGCTAGAAATAGTTCTCCTTCTGATAATTCTACTGAGATTTCCACACTGAAGTTTAGATTGCATGAGGCACTTAATTGCATTGAGAAAATCATTCAAGAAAATGCTAAACTTAAGGAGGAATTAGAATCAGAAAAGAAGAAGTATTCTATTGCTTCATGTAGAATTGATGCTCTTTCTGCTAAGTATGATGAGATCTGTGCTAACTCTAAAAAGTTAGAGATTAGACTGGAAAAACAGGTAATATAACCTATGACTCAGTCTAACACAAGACACTTAGCACATCACAAAGTCACACACGTCAGATCTTTTAGAAAGGAAGCAAGCAAAGCTAAAGCTTCACATAACTATGCTTTCTATTACAAGTATCCATGCACATCATATCACACTGCTGCACGTTCTTATACTGTTGCACATAGTACTAATGTTAATTCTTTCTGTCATTATTGTGGTATGGAAGGACATGTTTCTAATCAATGTCAGATTAGAAAACTTGTTGATATGAACTTGTGCAAATGGGTTCCCAAAGCTAACAAATGTGGATCCAAGTATTGGATACCAAAGTCTTCACCTAATATTGTAGGTGAAGCTTTTCATATCAAATAGAACCATGGAGCATGTTGGTGATTGCAAAGCTACAAAAGTCATCTTCCATGCAATTGCACCAACAGAAGTGTGGTCACTAGAACCACTTCGGTAACATGCTTACTAAATAGTTTCTAATATCTAGCATGTTCTTATTGATTTCTTTCTATTAACTTTCATTGATGTCTTTTAAATTGTTTATTGTTTGAATCAATGTGAGATATAATCTTAGCATGACTATTATCTAACTTAAATGTTTAGTTCACACTAAATTGTCTTTCACTTACTTTCTATTAGTGTGACACATTTGTCTATGTATTCTCTTTACTTTTAATCTTTATCCCTGACGCATGCATACCACACTAGTCCATAGAAGCTTTTGTTTATGGTTTATATTCCGACTCTTCGTCTTTAATATTTTTTAATGGTCACTTCTTACCGATTTGTCTTTAACATGTCTCATTTACTTTGATCGGTATTTTGTGAGTATGTATGTTTAGCACAAGTCTTCTATTTACTTGAAAAGTATATACATATATTTTTATGTTAATCTTGTGCTTGCATAATATACTTCACTATTGATTCGCATATTTTATTTTTATTAACTTCTTATGAATCAATTACATCTTTGTCTGATAAAGTTTATTTAGCATATTTTTGATCTTGTGATATTTTTTATGCTTATTAAGGATACATAAATAATTTATTTTTATTTATATATTGGTCATGTTTCTTATATTTTTGTATAAATACATTTATGGGGATATATGAGTTAAGTTCAAGTTCTATATTATTTTAAAAAGTAGTTTCAAACTTGTGCTTATCTCATACTTTAGCTATTGATTACTTTGAACAAATTTATGTTCTTATTATTATTAGCTTCTTCCTCAAAGCCTCTTTTAATTAATGTTTTTCTTGATTTTTTGGTTGACATTTTCGATACATGATATTTTAAATATCTTGATCTTGATAAACCATTCCTTGGGTATTTACTTTTAGGGATTCTGGATTTCGATGATGTTCGATGATACTACATATATTCCTTTGAATCTAAGTTCTTAAGAGTAGGAATCATTTTGGGAATAAACCGAAAGGGTCCTTCTGTCATACAGGTGTAAATAGCCTGAAGTGACACGGTATACTAGCCTTCGGACTACCGCTAGCTGGGAACCGACCTCTACAGCTAACCCAAAGTGATCAATACTTTATAGACTTAAGATTTATTAAGGTTTACTTGCAATTATTGTCTAGTTTTGGATCCAAGGTGCTGTCAAATCTCCTAGGTTCCAAAATACATCAGCGTATCTAGGTCATACTTTTTGATTTACAAATGTTTTATATTTTATTGTTATCCAATGATTTTGTAGCACATATGGATAAATGTAATTCATACATCTTATACCGTATGCTACATTGTTCTAAGATTTATAAGTCCATAGAATATTTTTTTTCATATTGCACTAATTCTTCTTAAATCTTCGGTTATTAAAGAAGAGATTTATTTTGGGTACAAGCCTACAAAGGGTCTGTCTGTCACCACGACTACGGTCGAAGCGAAACGGTACTTAAGTGTTCCCCAGTGAACCTCCGTTAGCTGGGATAGTACCCCTACAGCTAACCCAAGATTGATCAACGCTTTATAAACTAAAGATTTGTTGAGATCTAGTTGCAATTGTTATCTGATGGATTTTGAATTTTAGATTTGATGGATAATATTCTTTCTTTATATTTTCACAAAAGGTAGCATATGTTGATCTATCTTGTCGATTGTGAGATTCTATAGCATAGATCAATTTATGTCATCTTTTGACTTATACGATTATTTATCATGCTAATTTGAAATATCTTTTGACTGTTTTATTTTAAATGTTCATTTAATAGATATTTTTTCTTTTGTATAAAGATGATTGTTTTTCGTATTCGTGACTACTCATTGAATATTATGGTATTGTGATTTCATCTTTAGCTTGTGTAATATTCGTAATATTCATGTTTTTGAGCTTTATATTATTATCTTCTTATTCAAGTTACTTACTGTCTACAACAGTAATTCTTTACGGGGAGAAGTCATACATATTGAATGTCTCTCTCAAAGCGTTTCTTTTCTTTAAACCTTACGGTTGTCAGGTGGACACCGTGCTAAGGCTTTAAAAGGGAAGAAATGTACTTTGATAAGAAGACCTAATATTTTTGAATTAGTTTTCTACTTCCGAAAATATGTCTCTGAATTTTATTTTAAAATTTTATCTATACTATTATTTTTGGATATAGCCATGTAAATGTGGAGTAGTTAATTATTTTCAAATCAATTAGCCCCTTGACATACCATATATCTAGAATACACTTTTCTTTGGAGATTTATCCAGTTATGTTTATTTGTTCAAATTATTTTATTTGTGATTTATGGATTCTTTTATTAAAATTGTTTTCGTGATTCAAAGCGCCAGCTTTTAGTCTGAGGACTAAATGGACGCGTTCGAACATTTATTAAGACAGTTTTAATAATAAATTTCACATTTTTGAAAAGTCTTTTTGATTTCTTTTTGATTTATTGAATCTGTCCTGTACTCAAATTTTATTATTAAAAATAGTTTTCAAAATCTTTTAATGTCTTGAAATATTTCTTTTATATATATATTAGAGATACATATTTTGTTTCTTCATCTTTGAGCGTTTATTTATTCGATATTTCTTTTATTTGCCTAAAAGATGATATTTGTTTGAGTTTGGAATTTTATATGCATTTGATTAAAGGAAAGAAAAGATGCATATCTTGGATATCCCTTAGATCTTATGATTATTTATCTTTTTATTTTATGCATATAAATTATTTTTGAACTATATACGCATATTTTAAGAGGGAGCAAATTAATTATTTCAAATTCTTTTATGCCCTTAATATGTGGTATACCTAGTTCATCATGGACATATATTCTTTTACTTAAAATATCTTGTTGAGTTGTTCATGATATTTGGATTTGTATTAGATGAGAGAATATATGATTTTAATGTTTATTTTAATTCTCTCTTTTTTTTTTTAGTTTCTAAAAGTTATCTTGCCTAAAATATATTTAATTATCCTTATTTGATTGAGTTTAAAATTACTTTTGGCATTTCTTATTGAGATTTTATCTCAAAGTTCATGATTATCTTATTTAGACTGATCATACTTTGCGGAGGAGCATTCAAGTCGACTGAATTTCTCCTTCTCAAGTATTTTGTCTTCATTACCTTCATGTTTATCTGATGGATATATATCATGCTAAGTTAATTGAATTCAAATGCATGAACTTTGGTATAGATTTTGCATAGATTCTAGTATACTTATTTTGATCTCTTTTCGATGATTATACTCTTTATGGAATTGATTCACTAATTTTTATGGGCAAATTATGAATCATATTCTTTTGTGATCATTGTTAAAAGTCTCATTATATTTTTGATTCTTTTATATATACTAGATCTGCGAATTTCTATTCCTCATGATTTATTTATGACCAATGATTGATTTCTACTATATTGATAGATTTTTTTTGGTCAAATGACATTCAAAACATATTTCATTTTTGGATTTCTAGTTGGTAAACTATGTATTGTTTGATTTCAATGTTTAAGTTCAACCAACTATTTTTGACAAGTTTTTCTACTTTAGTTATGCAATTTTCCAAACTTGTTACACTGTTCTCCTAATTCTTGATCATGATTATTTTTGCTTTCCTCCTTTACTTATGTTTGAGTTCATTTTAGCTCTAATTACGGGGGAGCTCATTTTTTATCATGTCAAAGGGGGAGAAATAAGTTTAAGTCAGCACACACTATTATAGTATTATGTGTTTATTAGTGATACATGCATCTATTGTATATATGTTAAACTTAAAGGATTTGCCATAATCAAAAAGGGGGTGATGGGCGAAGCCCCCGAAAGGTATTCAGATTTCTAGATCTGTTTATCTTTGGACGACAGTCGCCAAGTGAAAAAGGCATCTTCAAGTCTGCTCAAATATTTGAAGAAAGGCGTCATCAAAGGGCTCTTGGTTTTCCTATTTGATCAATATATTTTTCACATTTATTGAGTTTAGGAATACGATGTAAACTGTCGTACTGGCAAATAGGCTACCCAAAAAACGTTTTCAAAAAACCCTTTCATTTTGAAAAGAAGCCCACTTACAAAAGCCCAAACTACTTCCTAACTGCCTGACTTTTCAAAAAGTCTAAAACCAAATTTGCAAAAACCGTGACAGAACTCCAACAGAACTCGGCCAGAGCTCGGCCCGAATTCGGCCAGAGTTCGGTTAGTGAACGTTGCTTTTTGAACTTGGTCCTCATGCAGTTACGAATCCCAACGAGATTTTTTCATAGAGTTCTCCCCGAATTCTGCCCGAATTCTGTCAGAATTCTGCCTTTAAAAAAACTATAAATAGAGAAGGATTTTGATCATTTCAACTCACTCATTCACTTTCATATCTCTTCTCTATAAGCCTACTACTTCTTCCAAAGTATTCTGAGCTATTCATTTTCAAATCCCAAGCCAGTTACAATCCTCTAGTCGATTTGCCAGTGCGGTACGGTCTAGAAGTTTTAGAGTGATTGTAATCAGATGCTTGATTGAAGAAAGACACTTCACAATTGAAGTTGGTCGAGTTCTTCGGATCAAAGCTCGCGTTGTAGAAGTTGCAAGAACTTCGGATGAAAACTTGTGGTGATTTTCCATAGTGGATTCAACTGGAAGCTAGAGTTCTTCCGACTGGACTAGTCCTCACAAGAGGGAAACCAGTATACATCCTTGTATTTGCGTTTGCTCTCTACTCTCTATTTTTCATTTACATATCTGTGATATATTATATGTGATCTTGTTACTAACATTTTAAATAGTTAATTTCTGCTGCCTACTCTATTCACCCCCCTAGAGTATTACGCTTTACAACTCGTTCCTACAATCGGTCCTAAAGATTACTTACAGTCGTTGTGTGACTTAATCATGTTGGCACATGTAAAACCCCTAAATTTCTACTATTTTTTTATTTATTTAATTTTGGTACTGATTTAATAATTTGTATTGTACGTCGCGTAGTCGTATTGTACGTCGCGCACGAAATTTTATTTTTCGTAATTGCTCGACGAGTGCGAATATGTGCGAGCGTACATATTTTTAGAAAAATATTTTTTATGCTTTCAAAATAATATATGTAATATTTAATTTAGCTATCAAAATTTTCTAAATTTATGATTTATTTATGAAAAACCTTTTGTTTAGAATAACTAATATTTTTAGTGCATGCACATATTTCATAAAAAATTTTGCTAGTTTATTTTAAATAAAAAAATTATATAATTTTCGAAATTTATTTATAGTAATATTTTATTATTCAAAAAGGATATTTATAAATATTTATTATTTTTTGAAATTATTATTATCGGTATTTTTGGAAAAATATATTTGAAAATTTTGTGTCCATTTTAAATCTTGATTTGAATTTATGCATTTATTTCAAATAGTTAAATATTTGAAATTTGATTTTTCCTATTCGTTTTAAACTAAAAATTAATTAGATTTAAAATTTGATTTGTATTTGGAATTGGGTTTTGATTTAAATTGGATTGTATTTAGATTGGATTTGATCTTTAATAAATAGATGAATTATCTAAATTAGGTTTAAATTTTCCTAATTCTATCCAAATTGGAAATTCCCACATCCTATAAATAGGCAGGTACTCCTCCAATATTTCTCCACAATATCCTACCACAAATTTCCACAATCCAAAGTGAGTGCATCGTGTCCATGACCGTGTCCGTGTCCCATCCACTATGTGTTTTCATTATACAAATACAGTTATTATCCGAGTCCGACAACCCCGGACCTCATCGTCGCCCCACGACCAACACTTGGACACGATTCCTAACCTAAGCAAAACCTAAGCCTACGACCTTGGCGTCCCTCTACTGCAGTCACCTCGCCGTGCCCAGCATCTCCCCAACCTCGATCCCCACACCATCACAACAGCCAGTACCACCCGTTCCTCCTCCCGACCGTCATCCGACACCCCGGCCAAAACCCCTCCACAACCGTCGTCATCGACACCACTACAGACCCGCCACCATTACACCAGCCTGTCGCCACCACCACCAACAAATACAGCCATCACCACCATTGCAACCACCACCACCGCGGCCACTGCCGCGGCAGCCCCGCCACGACGACCAACACCACCAACAACGCTGCTCACCCAAAAACCCATCACACCACCACCATCATCCGGAAGGAGGAGGAAATTATTACCTGAGTGTCGCCGTACTCCCCTCCGGCCGGGAATCCAAGCGCCGCCCTAAGCTCCTCCCGTGCTGCCGTGGCCGGAACCATCTCCCCGCCGGTCAGCAACCCATCTCCGCCCCTCCCTCCAGGCCGCGACCGGCGTGCTCCACCGCGCCTGCACTTGGTCTGACCGCCGCCCACCGGCCTTCCTCTCCCCCTCCGAGAAACCACCGCCGCCCGGAGCAGCGGAAACCCCGCTCCTCATACCCCATCTCCACTAAAACCCCCGATCTTCGCCGTACCTCCTCAGCCTACGACACCGCCCCACGCCGGCGTCCGACCTCCGACCTAACCCTCCGCTCGCGCCCCTTCTTCCTGGCCGCTCTCCGCCCAAGTCGGCGATCGACCACTGGGCAAAACCCCCACATCTCCCCTCTCTTCTTCCGCCGCGTTCCCAAACCCTCGCCGTCCTCGCGAATCCCTCCGTCGCCTGCTCCCGCCGTCCCTCCGCCGCGTCACTGACCGCCCCGCCTGGCCGCCGAACCCAGCGCCTCCGCCGTCCCCCTCTCTCGCCCACTGCGAGCTCCACCCAGCCCCTTCGTCCCTCTCCCTCCCTCTCGTCATTCCCCTCTTCTCTCTGACTCCCATTCCCTCTCTTTCGTTTCTCTCTCTCCCTCATCCTTTCTTCTCTTTTTTTTTTCCTTTACTTTCTTCTCCTCTCTCTCTTTAGCTAGCAGCTGTTCTCGAGGAGAACAGTGAAATAAGTTTTAGTATATTTTTTTTGATTTATTTTATTTCGTAGTATTATTATTATTATTATGTTTTATAAATTCTGTTAAAATAATTCTTATTATTCTTATTATTATCATTAATATTATGATTATATTATTATTATTATTATTATTAATTTAAATTAATTTACTGATTTAATGTAAGTATATATGAATATTATTGTTACTCTATTCTTTCAACATTTTTTTATGGTTAAGATTTTGTGTAAAACAGTGGTTACAAATACATTTTTTTTATAAAATATAGTTTTATAATACTAATATGGCTATATTATATCCATTAGTTTTACTAGTATTTTTTTGTTATATTCCTAAATTAGATTCTTGCATTATTTCAAGTACGATTTTACTAAAGTATTCTAGCAATTTTCTTTCAAATATAATTTAGCCTTAAATATATATTATTATATAGATCTTAATCAAATTTAAGTTTTGAGCCAAAAATAATATTTGGACTAAAATGTTATTTTTTTTAAATTGATATATATAAATTATTTTTATTTACGGTAAGATATTTTAACTGATAAAATATATTATATTTTTCCAAAATAGTATAAGTATTGTTTACGCAATTATTTCTATTATCACTCATTGTCCATGACCAAACCATTACTACTATTCCCTCACCAATTCTAGACTATCCTATGTCGATCTTAACTATCCCGACCGTCCCGGACCTAATGGAACCGACCGTGTCACCATCCATGGTCACCTTGCATAGTTGTTGTACCGAAGTTGCAGTTCGTGCCACATTGATTATCGCAGCACACCAGGCAGCTCACCAGGCATCGCAACAGGCAAGATACCTTGCCATCTTGTACTTATATTTGATTCATGATATTTTATTTGTTGCTAGTGTTTTTACATTAGTAAGAGTATGTCCAAGTATGACTTGGGTGCCATCGATATGTATATCGATGTTTGTGTGTGTGCGTGTGTGTGTTGACCATATGTGGTAGCGAACTTTTCCGGTGTGTTGAAGTTATGCTTCATAACTTCTTTGACTTGTTGACACGTCTCATACACGACACATGAGTGAGGATCATAGAGTCGGCACGAACCTACGTATTCGACTTGCTACCGATACGGGCGGTTCGTGTGTCGGTTCATTTATGGATTAGCGGAGTCTAGATAGCGACTTGCATAGAGATATGGATCGCCAAGACATGGATATGACTTGTGTGATACATGGGCGGGGAAAACTACTGGGACGTATGAGCTATCCCACAGCCTTCTAGATTGCCCGGTTATGGGTTCATGGTTTCTCTGTTATGGGTGTGTCGCTAGAGGATATATCCATTGCACGGCCCTGACCATGTCGTCAGATACGGTCAGGAGGTATGCTAGCGATGCAAAGTATGAACTAGGGGATATATCTATTGCACGGCCCTGACCACATCGTCAGATACGGTCAGAGACGTATACTAGTTCATGCGAAAGCCTCTAGTGGATGCTATGCTTTATTCCTACCCACTTATAAGTTCCAGTATAGTTTTCGACTTGCATTACACCTAGATGGTTAGGTTCCATTGTGTTGGAGCGTGTGGTCTTTTCTTTATCATGTATCATTTACAGTTCATCATGGTATTGCTTTTATGTATCTTGTTACGTCCCTCTGAGGACCTGGTTTTTCCCCAGGTGTATGTTCATGTTTTCCGCAGGTATCCTAGTCGAGGCGTGGTCTTCTCCATTCTTTCGAAGACGATTGCGCTTGGTTCGTCTTGCCATTTTTATCGCTTGATTTCTTGTACATTTCTTACATTGAGATAGTTGGTAGTGGACTTTGTCTCCGCCCAACGATTGTATCATGAATATTCGAGTTGATATTTATATTATTATTCTTTTCATTGTGGATGAGATTTAGTTTGTCTTGGATTACTACATTTTACAGCTTATGTATTCATACGAGACCTATGTATTTCGTATGAATACAGCTGGCATGTCTACGTACTTGGTCCTACGTATTTTGGGACTGGGGCGTTACATGTTTTTGTGGTGGCCCATGCAGGTCCAGATAAATTGTTTGGTTACTTTACCGTACCAAGCAAGCCTGCGTATAGGATTAGAAGTTTAGGATCTCATCCACATACTTGACCTTTTTCCTTGATTTTATCTACCGTTTGACTCATCAATTGCATCTTGCTTGCTTCCTTCCATCCCTATTCTTATCTTCCCTTCGTGCTTGCTAGAGATTGACCCTACTAGTTAGTTGTCCCAAAACACCATTAGTTTAATTCTTTAAGTTGGGTAGAATACCTTACGAACTAGCAACCCCTTGACCTAGTGACCTATATTAGCAGGCTTATTTAGATCCTAGAATCTAGAGGACCTAACCCGTCTAGCCAACCAAGAACTTGGACAAGAAGACTATAGGACGACTGTATGACTTAGAATCATTCTACCTTCTCTAAATCTTAAATCTCTCGTACCTATGTATTTACCGTTTTGACTAATGATGCTAATGTAGCCTAGTTTTTGCAAGCTTATTCCTTATCGAGTTTGTTCATGACATATACTATTGAGCGCTCACTAGCATGTTGTCTAATCAGAACCGGTGCATAATGGTCTGATCAACCAAGTGCACTTTGGTTCGCTTTTATCTATCATTCTACGTGGATGGGGACATAACAAAACTTGTCCTCTAGAGTCCCATCCGCGACTGCCTTGGCAACTCCTTTTAAAATTTTTCGGTCGTCTTTGAATCACGTATTTGTATTCGATAACACCTCCTTCGAACTCCATATTGCTTCGCCCTCACCTATTTTAGGAGGACGAAAGCATTGTACTATCACTTCCTCTAGCTATCCTATCACCTATGACCATTATCACTCAATGTGACTTTATTATCGTCTTAAACGACTCGTTCCTTCCTCGACCCTAAACCTATTATTGTGACCACCTAATCACTTGGATGATTACAATTATCCTTGTATTGGTGCTCCTAATCTAGATGACTAGTAACCCGTTTCCGCCCTATGACCCATATCTCCCAAACCCTAAATTATTCTCTTTATTCATTACTATTCTCAAATTCGTGATATCGTGATGTTATTGCCTTAACTAGCATATCCATGATTTATCTTCGAAAACACAATTTTCTAAAGCATGCTTGTGTCGAACATCGTTCCCTTACCTCGCTCCATGATTCGACTATGTTGCCTTATCTATATACCCATGTACCTTCTTAACCCCCTACTTATTTTAATTTCGAGGACGAAATTCTTTTAAGTTGGGTAGGTTGTAAAACCCCTAAATTTCTACTATTTTTTTTATTTATTTAATTTTGGTACTGATTTAATAATTTGTATTGTACGTCGCGTAGTCGTATTGTACGTCGTGCACGAAATTTTATTTTTCGTAATTGCTCGACGAGTGCGAATATGTGCGAGCGTACATATTTTTAGAAAAATATTTTTTATGCTTTCAAAATAATATATGTAATATTTAATTTAGCTATCAAAATTTTCTAAATTTATGATTTATTTATGAAAAAACCTTTTGTTTAGAATAACTAATATTTTTAGTGCATGCACATATTTCATAAAAAATTTTGCTAGTTTATTTTAAATAAAAAAATTATATAATTTTCGAAATTTATTTATAATAATATTTTATTATTCAAAAAGGATATTTATAAATATTTATTATTTTTCAAAATTATTATTATCGGTATTTTTGAAAAAATATATTTGAAAATTTTGTGTCCATTTTAAATCTTGATTTGAATTTATGCATTTATTTAAAATAGTTAAATATTTGAAATTTGATTTTTTCTATTCGTTTTAAACTAAAAATTAATTAGATTTAAAATTTGATTTGTATTTGGAATTGGGTTTTGATTTAAATTGGATTGTATTTAGATTGGATTTGATCTTTAATAAATAGATGAATTATCTAAATTAGGTTTAAATTTTCCTAATTCTATCCAAATTGGAAATTCCCACATCCTATAAATAGGCAGGTACTCCTCCAATATTTCTCCACAATATCCCACCACAAATTTCCATAATCCAAAGTGAGTGCATCGTGTCCATGACCGTGTCCGTGTCCCATCCACTATGTGTTTTCATTATACAAATACAGTTATTATCCAAGTCCGACAACCCCGGACCTCATCGTCGCCCCACGACCAACACTTGGACACGATTCCTAACCTAAGCAAAACCTAAGCCTACGACCTTGGCGTCCCTCTACAGCAGTCACCTCGCCGTGCCCAGCATCTCCCCAACCTCGATCCCCACACCATCACAACAGCCAGTACCACCCGTTCCTCCTCCCGACCGTCATCCGACACCCCGGCCAAAACCCCACCACAACCGTCGTCATCGACACCACCACAGACCCGCCACCATTACACCAGCCTGTCGCCACCACCACCAACAAACACAGCCATCACCACCATTGCAACCACCACCACCGCGGCCACTGCCGCGGCAGCCCCGCCACGACGACCAACACCACCAACAACGCTGCTCACCCAAAAACCCATCACAACACCACCATCATCCGAAAGGAGTAGGAAATTATTACCTGAGTGTCGCCGTACTCCCCTCCGGCCGGGAATCCAAGCGCCGCCCTAAGCTCCTCCCGTGCTGCCGTGGCCGGAACCATCTCCCCGCCGGTCAGCAACCCATCTCTGCCCCTCCCTCCAGGCCGCGACCGGCGTGCTCCCACCGCGCCTGCACTTGGTCTGACCGCCGCCCACCGGCCTTCCTCTCCCCCTCCGAGAAACTACCGCCGCCCGGAGCAGCGGAAACCCCGCTCCTCACACCCCATCTCCACCAAAACCCCTGATCTTCGCCGCGCCTCCTCAGCCTACGACACCGCCCCACGCCGTCGTCCGACCTCCGACCTATCCCTCCGCTCGTGCCCCTTCTCCCTGGCCGCTCTCCGCCCAAGCCGGCGATCGACCACTGGGCAAAACCCCCACATCTCCCCTCTCTTCTTCCGCCGCGTCCCCAACCCTCGCCGTCCTCACGAATCCCTCCGTCGCCTGCTCCCGCCGTCCCTCCGCCGCGTCACTGACCGCCCCGCCTGGCCGCCGAACTCACGCCTCCGCCGTCCCCTCTCTTGCCTACCGCGAGCTCCACCCAGCCCCTTCGTCCCTCTCCCTCCCTCTCGTCATTCCCCTCTTCTCTCTGACTCCCATTCCCTCTCTTTCGTTTCTCTCTCTCCCTCATCCTTTCTTCTCAATTTTTTTTTCCTTTACTTTCTTCTCCTCTCTCTCTTTAGCTAGCAGCTGTTCTCGAGGAGAACAGTGAAATAAGTTTTAGTATATTTTTTTTTTGATTTATTTTATTTTGTAGTATTATTATTATTATTATGTTTTATAAATTCTGTTAAAATGATTCTTATTATTCTTATTATTATCATTAATATTATGATTATATTATTATTATTATTATTAATTTAAATTAATTTACTGATTTAATGTAAGTATATATATGAATATTATTGTTACTCTATTCTTTCAACATTTTTTTATGGTTAAGATTTTGTGTAAAACAGTGGTTACAAATACATTTTTTTTTATAAAATATAGTTTTATAATACTAATATGGCTATATTATATCCATTAGTTTTACTAGTATTTTTTTGTTATATTCCTAAATTAGATTCTTGCATTATTTCAAGTACGATTTTACTAAAGTATTCTAGCAATTTTCTTTCAAATATAATTTAGCCTTAAATATATATTATTATATAGATCTTAATCAAATGTAAGTTTTGAGCCAAAAATAATATTTGGACTAAAATGTTATTTTTTTTAAATTGATATATATAAATTATTTTTATTTACGGTAAGATATTTTAACTGATAAAATATATTATATTTTTCCAAAATAGTATAAGTATTGTTTACGCAATTATTTCTATTATCACTCATTGTCCATGACCAAACCATTACTACTATTCCCTCACCAATTCTAGACTATCCTATGTCGATCTTAACTATCCCGACCGTCCCGGACCTAATGGAACCGACCGTGTCACCATCCATGGTCACTTGCATAGTTGTTGCACCGAAGTTGCAGTTCGTGCCACATTGATTATCGCAGCACACCAGGCAGCTCACCAGGCATCGCAACAGGCAAGATACCTTGCCATCTTGTACTTATATTTGATTCATGATATTTTATTTGTTGCTAGTGTTTTTACATTAGTAAGAGTATGTCCAAGTATGACTTGGGTGCCATCGATATGTATATCGATGTTTGTGTGTGTGCGTGTGTGTGTTGACCATATGTGGTAGCGAACTTTCCCGATGTGTTGAAGTTATGCTTCATAACTTCTTTGACTTGTTGACACGTCTCATACACGACACATGAGTGAGGATCATAGAGTCGGCACGAACCTACGTATTCGACTTGCTACCGATACGGGCGGTTCGTGTGTCGGTTCATTTATTGATTAGCGGAGTCTAGATAGCGACTTGCATAGAGATATGGATCGCCAAGACATGGATATGACTTGTGTGATACATGGGCGGAGAAAACTACTGGGACGTATGAGCTATCCCACAGCCTTCTAGATTGCCCGGTTATGGGTTCATGGTTTCCCTGTTATGGGTGTGTCGCTAGAGGATATATCTATTGCACGGCCCTGACCACGTCGTCAGATACGGTCAGGAGGTATGCTAGCGATGCAAAGTATGAACTAGGGGATATATCCATTGCACGGCCCTGACCACGTCGTCAGATACGGTCAGAGACGTATACTAGTTCATACGAAAGCCTCTAGTGGATGCTATGCTTTATTCCTACCCACTTATACGTTCCAGTATAGTTTTCGACTTGCATTACACCTAGATGGTTAGGTTCCATTATGTTGGAGCGTGTGGTCTTTTCTTTATCATGTATCATTTACAGTTCATCATGGTATTGCTTTTATGTATCTTGTTACGTCCCTCTGAGGACCTGGTTTTTCCCCAGGTGTATGTTCATGTTTTCCGCAGGTATCCTAGTCGAGGCGTGGTCTTCTCCATTCTTTCGAAGACGATTGCGCTTGGTTCGTCTTGCCATTTTTATCGCTTGATTTCTTGTACATTTCTTACATTGAGATAGTTGGTAGTGGACTTTGTCTTCGCCCAACGATTGTATCATGAATATTCGAGTTGATATTTATATTATTATTCTTTTCATTATGGATGAGATTTAGTTTGTCTTGGATTACTACATTTTACAGCTTATGTATTCATACGAGACCTATGTATTTCGTATGAATACAGCTGGCATGTCTACGTACTTGGTCCTACGTATTTTGGGACTGGGGCGTTACAGCACAGAATAGTCGCTAATGTCATAACTATGCAAGATGGCCTCAAATGATAGAATAGGTCATGTCATTGGGTCTAGTACAGTCCGATTAGCCTAGGATCAATATGAAGAAGTCAAAATCACATGAAATAGAAATGTATGACTAGTCACGATCAAGATGGAAATCGAAAAGAATTTTGTATATATATATATATATATATATATATATATATATATATATATAACTGTTTTAGAAAATACGTTTTGATATTTGAAAATATTAGTCAAAATATTTTAAATTATATTTTGGAACTAGAGAAAAATTAGGCCAAAACTATAATATAGGTATAAAAATATTATAATAATATTTTAAGGCCAATAATCTATACTTAAATACAAAAAATAATAATATTATTATTTAATTTTGAAATATAAAACTTAAAAATCTAATTTAACCTAATAATAATCTAAAATATAATTTAAACAAGGAACTTTGGCCGTAGAGAGTCATGTTTCCATTTTTGGAAACCATGACATGCAAATCGAGACGTGACATTGACTAACTAGACAAACGTACAAACTCGAGGTTTTGAAAGTGCATTTTGGTATATTTTAGCGCCAAAAGTATCGCCGTTATGGCTAACCGTGACCAAATCGGTGATTTACCGATCAAATTTGCGTTCATCGAAATAAATAAAATAGTAAACAAATTTCTAAATTTCTAAAAAATTATATGTGGAAGATCGATGTGTCAGCTTTCTAAAACTTTAAATTGATCGCGAATCAGAGTTCGAGATCTCCCAAAATCTCAAAAACCGTGTGACGTGTCGAGTTTGGACTCAACACTCAAATAATTATCCAAAAATTTATAAAAAATATCAGTAAATAAATTATATATCCTTAAAGCTGACCTGGATACGATTCCAACAACAACAAAATGACACGTGAAAACGAGGTCGGTGTAGTGCCCCGCTCCGTGAAGGCACTAGATAAACAGAAAGATCGGATTGCTGGCTCTGCAACAGAAGACGATTAATCTGGGTGAGTGGACGAAGTCTCATTTTATGATTCGCTTGAGCCTAATAAGAATCTGAGCTTTTGAATGAATGTATTTCTAATAACAAGGCAGTAATCTTGAGTATGCTTATAAGAGAATCCGCACACTGTCTGCCAAGAAAGAGAAATGTTTCCTGCTTGAAAAGAAGATGGAATTGTTTATGACTTGCTCGATTGATGCATGATTCATTTGATATCGCATGCGCATTGGGGAATCCACTTAGCGACGAGCTGAACCCTAGAGAGTCACAGCGGCTAACGACGAGCTGAACCCATGCGAGTCACAGCGTTAGCGACGAGATGAACCCAAGAGTCACAGCGGCTAGCGACGAGCTGAACCCATGCGAGTCACAGCGGTTAGCGACGAGCTGAACCCGTGGGTGGCACAGCGGCTAAGATGGAATTGAAATGTTGGCTTTTCAAAGATGTATTTTCAAAAGAATGTAAACTGACTAATGCATTCATGAAATGAATCTAGGTAAAGAGTAGCAAGATCACATCACTAGAAATATTTTCTCACTAAATGAACAGTGATCGTTTCAGAAGAATGTAGCCCCTTTGTTCACAATTCACCAGTATGCTGATATACTGACCCACCATCAGTCTGCATGCAGGTGCACCATGCATCGAGAAGGATAGTCCGAAGCGATAGCCTGAGCCTCATCCTCAGGAGCCAGAAATCAGAATAGATGCCAAGAGATGACATCAGTTGCAAAAGTTGGTTTTGTATATAAAGGGATGTAATGTATGGGAACGGGACCATTGTAATCTGTAAAGTTATGAGAGAATGTAATATCGTATCAGAGAGAAATGAGAGCTTGTAATCTGTTCATATAAAATCAATAAAGAGAATTGTTTCTTGTTACCATTGTGTTCAATACATGTATTCTGAAAATGTGTCCGCTGCTGCTTCAATTATCTGCGATACGTTCCGCTGCGTATTTTCAACCTTGTCTATCTTGTCTTGCTTCAGGTCTCGGTCTTGTGCAAGCGCAACTTAGGCTTGCACGGCATCACACCTTAACGAGGACGAACGGTCCCAAAGGGTCCGAAGCGAGGACGAAAAGGACTCTACGGGATCGGGACGTGACAGAATGGTATCAGAGCAACACGATCCTCTAGCCAATTTTGATTCAATTGAATTTGTACATGTCTTCTGATCGAAATTCCGTTGCCTACTCGATATCAATAATGAGATGAACGTTCCATACAATAAGTCCATAAATATTTTTATTATGATGGCAAATGTTTTATCGATTTGATTGATTGAGATTGAAATGCTTGATTAAACAAGAGTTTTGATATGATCTGAATTATGATTTCATGGATTAATGATGGCAAAGGATGAGGACTATCGCTGCTAAGGATATCGTGAGTTTCTCCTTAAGTTTCGAGGATGAAACTTCTTTTCGGTGGGTAATTATGTAGTGCCCCACTCCGCGAAGGCACTAGATAAACAGAAAGATCGGATTGCTGGCTCTGCAACAGAAGACGATTAATCTGGGTGAGTGGACGAAGTCTCATTTTATGATTCGCTTGCGCCTAATAAGAATCTGAGCTTTGAATGAATGTATTGCTAATAACAAGGCAGTAATCTTGGGTATGCTTATAAGAGAATTCGCACACTGTCTGCTAAGAAAGAGAAATTTTTCCTGCTTGAAAAGAAGATGGAATTGTTTATGACTTGCTCGATTGATGCATGATTCATTTGATATCACTTGCGCATTGGAAAATCCACTTAGCGACGAGCTGAACCCTAGAGAGTCACAACGGCTAGCGACGAGCTGAACTCAAGAGTCACAGCGGCTAGCGATGAGCTGAACCCATGCGAGTCACAGCGGTTAGCGACGAGCTGAACCCGTGGGAGGCACAGCGGCTAAGATGAATTGAAATGTTGGCTTTTCAAAGATGTGTTTTCAAAAGAATGTAAACTGACTAATGCATTCATGAAATAAATCTAGGTAAAGAGTAGCAAGATCACATCACTAGAAATATTTTTTCACTAAATGAACAGTGATCGTTTCAGAAGAATGTAGCCCCTTTGTTCATAATTTACCAGTATGTTGATATACTGACCCACCATCAGTCTGCATGCAGGTTCACCGTGCATCGAGAAGGATAGTCCGAAGCGATAGCCCGAGCCTCATCCTCAGGAGCCAGAAATCAGAATAGATGCCAAGAGATGACATCAGTTGCAAAAGTTGGTTTTGTATATAAAGGGATGTAATGTATGGGAACGGGATCATTGTAATCTGTAAAGTTCTGAGAGAATGTAATATCGTATCAGAGAGAAATGAGAGCTTGTAATCTGTTCAAATGAAATCAATAAAGAGAATTATTTCTTGTTACCATTGTGTTCAATACATGTATTCTGAAAATGTGTCCGCCGCTGCTTCAATTATCTGCGATACGTTCCGCTGCGTATTGTCAACCTTGTCTATCTTGTCTTGCTTCAGTCTCGGCCTTGTGCAAGCGCAACTTAGGCTTGCACGGCATCACGCCTTAGAGAGGAAAAATGGTCCCAAAGGGTCGGAAGCGAGGACGAAAAGGACTCTGCGGGATCGTGGCGTGACAGTCGGGGCAATCCTCAATCGTTCTGTGAAGTCAGAAGTCTCCTAGGGATCAAACTCCTCAAAATTAGCCAAAAGAATTACTAGGGTTTCTGAATAACGCATATATATATATATATATATATATATATATATATATATATATATATATATATATATATATATATATATAAGCGGAGTCGGTGGAGCCGTGACTTGCCACATGTCACCATCACGATGGCTCCGCTCAAAAACTGAACGGCCCGATGGCTATCCAGTTTGATGAAGGCAGCTAAGGAAGTCTCGCTTCCTAATTTAGGAAGTACCGAGTCAGCTGCTTGCACAGCTGACAGCTGGGACTGCCCAGTTTGGCCCAAGCGGTTGACAGGTGGGTCCGTAGTGCTGACTAGGTATTTGACTGTATAATTAATTTACAAAAATTGATTTAAAAATCAATTTAACTCCAAATAACCCCAAATAAATTCTAAAATTTCAGAAAAATCATAAAAAATTCTAGAAAATAATTTTAACTATCTAAAACCGAAATAAAAATATATTGTCCCAAAATAGCCTCAAATGACCCTATAGTAAATCTTGGAATTCCCTAAAAATATTAAACCTCAATAAAATAAATATCTAAAAATATCCAAACATTATAAAAAAAATATAAAATAGCTAAATAATACATATATAAGCTATCTAGAGGTCATATGACCTTAATATAGTCATAGATCACCTACAAGCTTCGGCATGACTCCCAATGATCATAAAATTAATTATAATCAAATAAAATAAAATAAAAAATTTAAAATAAATAGGAAAGTGGGGTTACACCCTAATAGCCAATACACAAGATGAGAGGTTTCTCCAGGGTATACATTGAATGGAGAGGACGAGGAGATTCATAGTTTGTGAATTGATTTCGAAGAGAGATTGATCCGGGGTGTACACATGTTATCGTAATCTTGGGACTCAAATCTGGACATTTCAATGAAACAATTTTATTAGGATCTAAAAAATTATGTTTAATTATATTCTTCTTTCCTTCTTTATCAACAAATTAAAGCTTGTATCCCTATTTAAAGACATTCATTTTACTCGGTTAGTCAATCAAATTTATTATTAAATTAGCATAGATCTCTTTCATATATATATATATATATATATATATATATATATATATATATATATATATATATGTCCGAACTCTCTAACCTAGTGGTATTAAAGCGGACATCTGGAGGGGCCGGCAAGGTTCGAGCCTCCCAATTGTGTGTGTGCGTGCGATTTCAAAAAAAAAAGAATATATATATATATATATATATATATATATATATATATATATATATATATATATATATATATATATATTCTACTATATAATAGGAAAACTTAAATGGCAATCAAATTTATTATTAAATTAGCATAGATCCCTTTTCATATATATATATATATATATATATATATATATATATATATATATATATATATATATATATATATATATATATATATATATATATATATATATATATATGTCCAAACTCTCTAACCTAGTGGTATTAAAGCGGACATCTGGAGGGGCCGGCAAGGTTCGAGCCTCCCAATTGTGTGTGTGCGTGTGATTTCAAAAAAAAGAATATATATATATATATATATATATATATATATATATATATATTCTACTATATAATAGGAAAACTTAAATGGTGAAACTTTTAAATTTCCAAAATACCCTTACATACTTATACTAATTAAAAATAGTTCCTTAATTTTAATAAGGACAACTTATTAATTAGGAAGACTACCATTTGGTCTTCCTAAACTAATTAAGAAATGTTGAAATACGTGCAAGGTACGTACACATACGCTAGTATATATATATATATTCAGCTCATATTTGTACGGATGATGAATCTGAACTTCATTGGTTTGAGGAAAGCTTTGCTCATGGGTTTCCAACTTGGGTGAGCATTGGTTCGGTATGGCTCAAACTGAACCTATTTTGAAAAAATCGAGGAGAACCGAATCAATTTTAAATCCGATCGAACTGAATTGATTTAAAAAAATATCGAACTGAGTCGTATAAATTTCGATTCGGTTCGATTATTTTAGTTGGACTGTACTTTTCTTGATGGGTGGACATTTTTCAAAATCAACCAAAAAAGCTAATTACATTAAAATATGACTATCTCGTGTAAGAAGAAAATTCACAACTCTATATATGGACTCTGAAACAAAAAAATAAAATAATAATCTAATCGAGACCGAAACTTGAACTTGGTTCAATGTCCTTAAGACAATATTCAAACGTTTCTTTCTTTCGGCAGTAGCACTTCACACTGTAGGAACTCGTCGAAATAATATTGGTACTCCCTCTCTCTTAGAATTAATACTAGATGGATAAATGGATTGAGTTATTGATTCATTCAAATACTTGTACTTTTATAGAAATCAAGAGACACAATGAAAATGACACATCTTTCCAATAAAAAGATTCATACGTCTTTCCATAGATTCGTTGATATAAAATAATAATGATTATTATTACAAATATACATTCAATTATTCCAACACATCGTTCCTAATTTAGCAAACGAAAACCCTAAAAACTCAAATTTGAAACTATAAAAATATATTACAGATATGATTGTGACTGATTTAGCTAAAATCGGATTGGAATTAGAAGGAATAAAGGAAAAAATTTAGCACCTTTGAGGGTTTGTAATAAAACTACTATCTTCAACTAAAAATTAAATTGAAGATACCATATCATATGAAAAAAAAGAAGGATAAATGAGATCATAAAAAAAATTACAAAAAATTATAATGATTAATTTAAATCTATTCTATTATATAATAGGAAAACTTGATGGTGAAACTTTTGAATTCCAAAAATATCCTTACATGTCTATACTAATTAAAAATGGTTCACTAATTTTAATAAGGACAACTTAATAATTATGAAGACTACCCCCTTGATCTTCCTAAAGAGTTTTCCTATTATATAGTAGAATAGATATTCTTTTAGGCTGTGTTTGATTGGGCTTTTTTCCATGGAAAATATTTCCACCACAAATTTTCCACCAATTGTAGTGTTTGAAAGTTTATATTTTTCATGGAATTATTTTCCAAAAAACTATCATTTTCCATATTTTCTTCTAAAATGGTTGAAAATGAAACTTGTCTAACCCATAGGAAAATATCATTTTCCATGAAAAATAACTATTTTTCGTGGAAAATAATGACAATCAAACAACCAAATTAAGTTTTTCATGGAAAATTTTAACATTCCATGGAATTTTTTTTCCTAGAAAAATAATTCCATGGAATTAATTTCTTTTCTACGTATTTTCCACATTGCAATCAAACACACCCTTAGTTAATTTAGGAAAACTCTTTAGGAAGACCAAGAGATAGTCTTCATAATTATTAAGTTGTCCTTATTAAAATTAGTGAACCATTTTTAATTAGTATAGACATGTAAGAATATTTTTGGAATTTAAAAATTTTACCATCAAGTTTTTCTATTAAATAGTAGAATAGATATTAAAATACGTGCAAGACAGGTGCACATATATTAGTTCTTGATAAAGTAGTTTACTTTCTGAATAGCTTTCGAATGATGGGTGCTTCCACTTGTATATATAATTTGGTTTTCGGTTCTCAAATTAATCCAAACTCTGAACCGGAAAAAAATAAAAACCAAAAACCGAAAACTGAACCATATTGTGAAAAATCGAACCAAATTACTACTTCGGTTTAGTACAATCCTTTTTGGATCTAAAACTGATAAATGCTCACCCCTCTTTCCAACAACGCTATCAAAACGTTTTGGCAATGAGCAAATTACCTCATTGTTCACTCCTATTGGATTTGCATTAGACATTAGATCCAGCAACTCTCTAATACCATAGAACCAGCAGAAGTCCTAAAATCCACACAATATTGTCTTGGAATAAATAACTAAAGCTGTTTATAACCTAAAATAACCTAGTCTTATTTTTAGGACTATAATAATAAAAAAAATCTGGAAACAAAAGATGGGTTCAAATTGTTATTGCCGGGGCACAATTTTTCGATAAAAAACTGAGAAGATGAAACAATTGTAAAAACAATGTTCCAACGCAACACTTCTAGGAAGGTTGCGCAAGTATAACGAAGATCTAAAAAGATCTCATTTTAGTATTACGAGAATCTAAAAAAATTTCGTAATCCACAGCAATCGATCGTAGTACTTCTAAAAAGAAGATACAATCAGAATTACTGGCAGCAATAAAGAAGGTGACTGACGAAAGATGGAAGAACTCCTGCTGGGGTGAATAATCACCGTTGCTCAAAGCTTTATTCGCCCTACACGAACAGCTTCCAAGAACCAGCAAGTTCGTCGGAGAACTTGGAACACTCCTGCTCTTCTGACTCCTCGAATGGACACGAACTCCCGTGCAAAAGCAACGCTGGTGCGGCGCCTTCCCTCTCACTCGAAGGCTGCTGAAATTCGCAAGCAAATTCCGATCAGAACAGTGTAAAAAAACACTTCTGAATTCTCTGTTTACTTGTGTTAAAAAATACTTCGTAAACTTTCTGGCGTGGCTTCTCTTACTTGTATATATCTTTGCCTTGTGAGAGAGAGGATGCCTTATATAGGCCCTGCAACAACTGCTCGGTTGCCACAAAGTTAGGGACGTGGTAAAAACCACCCCGAACATGTAGCAACCGTCCAGAACATGCAAACGCACGTTCTGCAGCAAGTTGTGCCAACTGCGCGCAACCCGCGCACCTTGCACTCCACGCACAGAACCACTTGCGCCAATCTGCGTCATTGCGCGCACTGCGCCACTGCACAACCTGCGCAACCTGTGCGACCTGCGCCACCTTGCGCCACTCGCGCAACGTGCGCCACGCGTGCAACTTGTGCAACGTACGCAACGTGCGCAACCGGCGCACCCGGCGTAACCTGTGCACAACCTGTGCACAACCTGTGCCCTGTGCGTAACCTGTGCGCAACCTGGCACGCAACCTGGCACGCACCCTGGTCGCGCAAACTGTAGCGCACAACGTGGCAGTGCAAGTGGCTCGCGCAACGAGCGCAACTAAAGCGCACTATGCGCCTAGCGACGATGCTGACGTACTAAGTGCAAAGTGCGTCAACAAAATGCCACATTACGCCTCATGAGCCCATGAGCCCGAGTCCGAGTCCGAGTCGCTAAGCCGCTACGGGGCTTAGCTCCCATGGAAATAAATTTCCCAAGAGCAAAAAGCATGAATGCTTTCAATTGTTGATTTAGCCTTTTTTTTATTAGAAAAATAACCCCACATGACACACCCATGTGCACCTCCACACTACATATGCATCTCTAAACTAGCAAAGCTAATATATAGAGATACAAGTCTTTTGGTCTAGCCGATGTGGGACTAAAAATCTCTTTGAAAAAGACCAAAAACCAACAATCTCCCATATATCTCTATATATGAGTATAAGTGTTCCCCACAGTAACTGTCCATCATGCATTAGGAGAGATATCGCTGACGACTTGAATCTTCCAGCATGGTTCAAACAACAGACTATAATACAAGAATGGACTAAGCCTTGAATTCTGCATCATAGCTGAAATTCTTTCCACTCACATAATGTAGTTACATGTGCTTCTGGCTACATATTAAAGGCCCTATGCCAGCCTGGTTTCAGTGTATAATTTTGGGCGTCTACAAGTTTACCCTCAAGAGACGGCCTGATATCTCTTTGTCCATATACTATAGGTGAGTTCATTATAAAGAGACATGGCATGAAGCATTTTGCGCTTCCCTTGCGGTGCTACGCCGCTATAACATGGCTTAAAGCCGAGGCCTTATCCCGTACCGGGAACCTCATTGTAGTGTCATACTATTATAGCATGAGGCAACCACCTCTTTGTAGTGCCAAACTATCCAGCATGAAGCCTTAGGATCCTTTGCGGTATTACGCCGCAACGATATGGCTTGCAAGGCCGAGGCTTTATCCCTAACCGGGTACCTCATCGTGGTGTTGTGCCACTGTAACATGAGGAACTCCTCCTCATTTTAGTACTGACTACACCCCTCTTTATTTTAACATACAGCATTAGGCTAACTGCCTATTTATGGTGCTACGCCGCTGTGAGTTGGCCTGCAAAGCCGAGGCTTTATCCTATTCCTGGGCAGCACCCCACATATAGGAACCTCATTGTGGAGTCACCCCATTGTAGCATGGAGTTTCACTCATTGTAGTGCTGCTCTACCGTGCTTCCTGTAAAGCACACCAGGCATTCACTCTGCCTGAGAACTCATTAAGGCAATTAAGCCAACCTTCCTACAGGAACCGTTTTTCGCAGAAAACAACAGTAGACAACAGTGGTTATAGGTCCGTAACCTCTCCATGCCCAATAGAACATGTACCCACTATTCCTGATATTCTTTCGATTAGTGGTCCTCCCTTGAACCAAAAGCTAGATGCCTAGTAGATTTTTCTTTGAACTATTAGCATAAAACTTTATGGTAGGAATACAATAATACAATATCAGAATGCCTTCAAGCCTATTTTACATGCTGAGTCATCGACCAGCTGGCGCTTGAGGCCCTTGGTGAACGGATCTGCCAGGTTTTTTTGACTTCGAACATCAATCACTGCAACAACACCTCTCTTGATAAGATCGTGTACTGCCCTATGCTTCAACCGCACAGTCCTCTTCTTTCCATTGAAGAGGTCATTTAATGCCACCACCGTAGTCGCCTGGTTGTCGCAGTATATTGGTATTGTCGGTATTTGCGCCCCAACCACTGAAAGATCATACATGAGCTTCCGAAGCCATTCTGCTTCCTCGGCTGCGGTATCAAGTGCAAAGAACTCAGATTCCATGGATGACCGCGAGAGCATAGTCTGCTTCTTCGACTTCCACGATATAGCAGCTCTACCCATTGTGAAAATAAATCCACCTGTGGACCTCTCGCTCTTCACCTCTGAGCACCAGCTGGCATCACTGAAGCCTTCTACTACTGGTGGATCTCCGCTGTAGTACAATGCATATGTCTGAGTCTTCTTGAGATATCTCATAACCCGTTTCACAGCTTTCCAGTGTTCAACACCTAGGTTGCTCGTGAAACGACTCAGCATTCCCACGGCAAAAGCTATATCAGGCCTTATGGCAGTAGTAGCATACATCAAACTCCCGATTACGCTTGCATACTCCAGCTGCTTGACGCTTTCCCCTGAATTAGGCTTCAGCTTCAGATCACACCTGTACGGCGTATCGATCCCTGGAAGATCCCGATACCCATAACGAGTGATCATTTTATCAATATAATGAGACTGTGACAACGCTAGTCCAGTGTCTGTTCGAATGATCTTGATCCCTAAGATCACATCAGCTTTCCCAAGTCCTTCATACTGAACTTGCTCAAGATGAATTTCTTTGTCTCCGTGACACAGCTCATATCCATACCTAGGATAACCATGTCGTCTACGTACAGACAAACGATCACACCTCTTCTATCAGCGAACTTCGTGTAAACACACCTGTCCGTCTTGCTAACCATGTAGCCATTTGACCTTATAACTTTGTCAAATTTCTCGTGCCACATCTTGGAAGCCTGTTTAAGACCGTTCAAAGATTTCACCAACTTGCAGACTTTGTCTTCAAGACCCTTGACGACAAATCCCTCTGGCTGTTTGTCACGCCCCAGAACCAGAATACTGGAGAGCGGGGGGCAGACATAGCCAGCTACGTATATTAAAATGGATTCCATCTCGCTATACGGTCACGGCTGTCTAGGATACATGAGGGTTCATCTACAAGCCAACAGTCTCTTAAGGTCATAAACAAGCCTAGTGTCTCAATCATAAGCAAGTAAGTAAGAGTCACAAGATGTATGATCATTAAATATACAATAATAAGGCGTCCTAAATATTACATATTCAGCTGATCATGAAGCTAGTCGTTACAAAATGTTAGGACTAGCAAGAGTTTAGTCATACATGATCAACCCTAGGATCTGTCAATCATGTTACATCCCGTAGGCAGACAGTAAGTAAATACAATCGAGCTAAACAGGTGCTCGTCGGCTAAACGCCTCAAAAGAATATTTTTACAATAAAGTGGGAGAGCAAAAATAAACCCACTCGTTGCTCGGGTTACGTCTGGTGTTCACCATCGGGCTGGAAAAGCGGTGGATCCTCTGGAGCTGCTCCGAAATCTGGCCATACAAAACCAGCTGGGTCAGATCCCAGAAAGAGCAAGTGCCACAAAGGAAGCTTCACTTAGGAACTAAAACCAGCAATCAGCACAAGATATAAATAAAAGTAAGAACTGGAAATTAAAGAAAATACATCAGGATGATATACGACAAGATAACCATGAAACTATTCAGATAACCAGGTTACAACCCGTAAACCAAACAAGGACCGGGGTTGTAACCCTTCGTCTGAACAGAACTTGGAATCCTCACCATTTATCGGTAAAATACAAGCATTCTGGTCATATAGCAATCTGGAGCAGGATCAGGACAAGACTAGACTGGTTAAACTCCATCCAATCATTTTACGGCCAAGCAAGAATTACGGCTTGATACTTTAACTAACTAGGGTTATCACAGGCCTAATTACTAGCAAGATGCAGTGAGATTATTCCACAGCCACAAGCCCTGCAGACCATCCAGGTTACCCAGGTCGAAATTAGGGGTTGAATTCAGGTGGGTACACCGTCCAGAAAACGCATGTACCCTTAGGTAGCTTGAAAGGTGCAACACATGACAGTGTGCTGGAAATGTGCCCTACTCGACGGCAGGCTACAGATCCCAGGCGCGCCCAGGTAACGGGATTGCCTGTAGCTGGAAAATCTCTTCATGACTAATGTGTTAATCTAGTTATTAACCTTAGTCCATTTTAATAGGTACTCCTGACCGTGGTACTCAGGAGCTCCCTCCCTAGACATGATGCAAGACAGGACTGGTTTATTTGTACAAGCACAATCGCCCACGGTGTCCATGTTATTATACAGGTCATGTCATGTCAGGTAGCCGTCGTAACAGCTTATCAGATATATCATGTCAGGTTTATCGTGTCAAGTATACTTGTCAGGAGTGCGTCACGACGGGCCACTATCAGGTCATATCAGGTCATTATGTCAGGAGTGCACCACTACGGGTCACTATCGTGTCATGCTCAGGTCATTATGTCAGGAGTGCACCACTTCGGGTCACTATCGTGTCATGCTCAGGTATCATTTCCAAACATATTAAACAAATCCATGATTATCAAGTTCATGACAAAAGGCGTAAGGATATAAAATGGACGTAAAATATCTAATAAAATATCAATATTCAGGGCTATAGAAGCGCCATGCGGCTAAGGCCTATGCGGCCAGGAAAGGAGGGGGCGCATGCGGCTGGAAGTACAAGGGCGCCAGCGGCTGGAAATGTAAAGGCGCATGCGGCTGGAATTAATCGGGATCATGCGGCCCGGACTCAGAAGTCCATGCGGCCAGGGTCTAGGGTTCTCATGCGGCTCGGAGATCAGGGCCTATGCGGCTGGCAAGTGCTTGAGTTTATGCGGTTCAGGGAGGTGAGCGCATATGCGGCTCGAATTAGAAAAGGGTCTTCATGCGGCTGATGGCGAACTCAAGTCCATGCGGCTCACATAGCAAAACCCATGCGGCCCGGAAGAAGTGAGGGCGCATGAGGCTGGGTCAATGCGATGGCTTATACGGCTGGGGGGGGGGAACAGTTGCATATGTGGCTCGAGAGAGTTCGTTCCCAGCCCTGCGACTAAGTCCATGTAGACTCATGCGGCTGATGGGAAATGAGCCCATGCGGCTGAGTATGAGACTCAGCCTCATGCGGCTGGGACTTAGTTTCATGCGGTTTAGAAGTACAAGGGTCTCATGCGGCTGATGGCGACTTGCCGCATGAATACTCATGCGGTCAAGTACACCCATGCGCCAGGGAACTGTTCTTCTTCTCCAAAATTCCGAGGAGAAGAACACTAGGAACCCATGTCTTCCAAGCTTCATAAAACTTTCATCCGGAGCCCAAATCCGAACTCCCATAGGTCAAAATGGGGTAGAACAAAATTCTCTACAACATGGAACCATCAAAACATAGAAATAACAAGATTAAGTAGATCAAAACCCAAGAAATCCGAAAATAAAATAAACATAGATCTACAAGAATCTAGCCATGGAAAGTGAAAATGCCAAGTACTAAAGTGCTTTAGAATGTAGTAAGGAAGAGAATGAAATAATAAAGTTGGAGTTCCTCCATGAAGCAAGTTGCACTTGCCTAGACCTCTCTCTTCTCTCTCTGGTAGGTAGGGAAGTAATGAGGAAGAAGAAGATGAGATTAATGAAGAGAGAGAAAAGAATGGGCTAATAAATACAAATGGTGGTGGTAGGTAGGGGGTTCATCCAAGGGTTCATCATGAACCCAAGCAAAACCAAGCCAGGCCGAACCAACCAACCCGAACCAGGAATAGACCAAGCCAAGAAGGAAATGCCAAGTCAGGAAATCATGCAATAAAATACGTACACGTATTCCAAGAATACGTGATACGAACCACAGGCATTACAACTCTACCCACCTTAAAAAAATTCCGTCCTCGGAATTTAATCAAGAGGCTAGAGGAGCAATGACAAGCTACATTAATCACATGCAAGCTATAACTAGGCAGACAATCACTCATTCAAGCAAGGAATCGAAGGCATGAAGCATAAGAACGACATTATACCTTACGAGTCAAACAAGTCGGGATATCGCGATCGGATATCATCCTCACGCTCCCACGTTGACTCCCCCAAAGAGTGATGACCCCAAGCAACTCGGACTAACTTGATAGTCTTGTTCTTGAGGATCTTCTCTCTCCGGTCCAATATAGACACGGGCCTCTCCTCATACGAAAGGTTGGTACCAACAACCAATTCCGAATGATCCAGGATATGGCTCGGGTCCGGGATATACCGTCGTAATTGGGATACATGAAACACGTCATGTACCTCGCTTAGCGACGGCGGAAGAGCGAGACGATAGGATACATCTCCTACTCGCTCCAAAATGTCAAACGGTCCTATATACCTAGGACTAAGCTTGCCCCGTACGCCGAAACGAATGACGCCACGGTTAGGCGAAATCCTCAGGAATACATGGTCACCGACAGAAAACTCGAGAGGGCGCCGATGAGAATCGGCCCAATGGCGCTGGCGATCTTGGGCAACTCGAAGATGATCCCTGACTCTTCTAACCACTTCAACTGTCTGGAAAATCATTTCTGGACCGAGCATCTGTCTCTCTCCAACATCATCCCAGGCTAGCGGGGATCTGCACTTCCTACCATACAGTGCCTCGAATGGCGCCATCTGGATGCTGGCCTGGAAACTGTTGTTGTACGAGAATTCCACCAGGTGCAAGTGATCTTCCTATGAACCACCGAAGTTAAGTGTACAGGACCGCAACATGTCTTCAAGAGTCTGGATCGTACGCTCCGACTGACCATCTGTCTGCGGGTGATAGGATGAACTGAACTGGAGATGAGTCCCCAAACTCTCCTGTAGGCTACGCCAAAAGTGCGACGTAAATCTTGAATCTCGGTCTGAGGTGATACTGACTGGCACACCGTGCAATCTGACGATCTGCCTAAGGTACATCTCCGCTAGCTGAGCCGTCGACTGACCAACTCTGAATGGGAGAAAGTGAGCCACCTTCGTGAGTCTGTCAACTACAACCCAAATAGCATCTCGACCAGCTGGGGACCTAGGCAATCCGGTCACAAAATCTATGGTCACATGCTCCCACTTCCATTCTGGAATTGGCAAGGGCTGAAGAAGTCCAGCCGGTCTCTGATGTTCGGTTTTAACTTGTTGGCAAACCAAACACCGAGAGACAAACCGAGCTATCTCCCGCTTCATGCCATTCTACCAGAAATGTTAACGGATATCACGGTACATCTTCGTACTGCCAGGATGGATGGAATACTGAGAACTGTGCGCCTCTGACATGATCTCCTGCCGGATATCTCCGCTGGGTACACAAAGACGCTTACCATGTCGAAGTGTACCGTCCTCATGAATGCATAACTCTAGTCTTCGTCCTGCCTCACACTCTGCCCTGAGTCGCTGAAGCTTATAATCTGCTGACTGCGCCATCCGAATCCTCTCGACTATAGTGGACTGAACTTGCATACTGGCCATCAATGCCACACTGGAAGGGAGAACAACTTCTATACCCATCTTCTGAAGATCTGCTAACAGCTCTGGCTGTGCTGTTAGGAAATAAACTCCGGCTCTCCTGCTCAAAGCATCTGCAACAACGTTGGCCTTCCCAGGATGATACTGCAAGTTGACATCATAATCCACAAGAAGCTCCAGCCATCTCCTCTGACGCATATTTAGATCCTTCTGGGTGAAAACATACTTCAGGCTCTTGTGGTCGGTGAAAATCTCCACCCTATCTCCATACAAATAGTGCCTCCACAACTTAAGTGCAAACACTACCGCTGTCAGCTCCAAGTCATGGGTTGGGTAATTCCTCTCATGATCACGAAGTTGTCATGACGCATAAGCTATTACCTTCCCATGCTGCATCAGAACACATCCTAAGCCTCTGCCTGAAGCATCACAATACACTGAGAATCCTCCGGTTCCATCTGGAAGCGTGAGAATAGGAGCTGTTATCAATCCTCGCTTCAACTGCTCAAAAGAACTCTGATACTCTACCGTCCAAGCAAACTGCGCATCCTTGCGGGTCAACTGGGTCAATGGCGCTGATATCCGAGCAAAGTCCGAAACAAACCGCCGGTAGTAGCCGACCAATCCAAGGAAACTGCGAACCTTTGCAACTGTGCTGGGCACTGGCCATGACTCAATAGCCACAATCTTTTGGGGATCCAATTCTACTCCTCCTCGAGTGATGATATGACCCAAGTACGAAATGCGATCGAACCAGAACTCGCATTTACTAAACTTGGCATATAACTGGTGCTCCCTGAGAATCTGAAGAACCACACGGAGATGCTGCTCATGCTCTGCCTCACTCTTGCTGTAGACCAGGATGTCGTCTAGGAATACAATCACGAACTGATCCAAATAAGGCATGAAGATGCGATTCATGAGGTCCATGAATACTGCCGGCGCATTGGTTGCTCCAAAAGGCATAACAAGGAACTCCCAATGCCCATATCTCGATCTAAAAGCTGTCTTCGGGATGTCCTGCTCTCTGACTCTGATCTGATGATATCCTGAGCGCAAGTCGATCTTCGAAAATACTGATGCCCCTTTGAGCTGATCAAACAAGTCATCTATCCTCGGGAGAGGGTATCTGTCACCTTCGGTTCCCGTATTTCGTATTCCTGTGCGCATTTGGAATTTTCTTGAATTTTCTGGTAATTATTTTCCTGTAGTTCCCGTATTTGGCCTTGGGCCGACTTTATTAACTTATTGATTTGCATTACGGATTTGGGTTTAATTTTATTATTATTATTATTATTTCATAGGAGATGGGCCCTTGGAGGGTTCGGCCTGGCTTGCTTTGGTTGGAATTGCTTTGGATCACTTTAACCTACACTATCCCTTACCTCCACCACACCACCACCCATTAATAACCTTACCTACCATTCTCTCTCTTCATTAACATCAACACACCAGCATCCTCTTCTTCTTCTTCTTCCTCTTAAAACCCTTTAACTCCACCATAGGCAAGTGCATCTTGCCATCAAAAGAAAAGAACCATGATTCTTCTTGTTCGAAAGTTTGTTTAGCTAGTTTAGAACGATATTAGAACTTGGAACTTCTTGATTTGAAGCATGGATCTCTCTAGATCTAACTTTTCATTAATCTCGGTTTTCCTTGAAATTCATTTAATAAACTTGATTTGGATGGTTTTTGAGGTTTTTATGTTGTGGAGAATTAAGTTTTATACAACTTCAGTCTTTACGAAATCTGATTTCGTTTTAAAATGAGAAAGTTATGGATTTTGCAAGTTGTAGGGGTTGGGTTCTTCCTCTCAGCTAGAGGTAGGAGAAGAACTCCTCCTTTCCCTTTGTTGGCAACACCAGTGGTGTTACGCCATGCGGTTGCAGCCGCTACGCGTGCTGCCAGCGGCCAGCGCTTTACGCGAGCGGCTCTGCGCGTGTGGCCCCCTCCTCTTTTTCCCTCTGCGCAGCCTCTACGCAAGTAGCGGGCCCCTAGCTCTACGCGGCAGCCGCTGTAGCCTCTACGCAGCGTGCGCGGCCCTCCCCTTTTGCTGTGCGCAGGAGCAGCTCCTCCTCTATGCACGACCACGTGCGCGGCCCTCCCCTTTTGCTGTGCGCGGGAGCACGGCCACCCTTTTTTGCTGCCTTACGCGCGCGCTCTGCGCGTGTGGCCCCCCCCCTTGTTTCAGCCGCCATTTTGTATGTGGGTCCCTCTCCCGTTCCATTGCGCGCTTGCCCCTGTTCCCTTACGCGAGCCGCCCAAGGCCTTACGCGCGCGCTCTTCTGGTTGCCTTACTCCCCCGTGATTTTAATGTTTTCTCTGGGATTCTCCATTTGGATTTATTGGAGCTTTTGATGTTTAATGTCCACTACATCACTTAACTGGGCCTGACACGCTTGGACACAGATTGGAGTTTTCTTGTGACTTGTAATTATTCCTTGTTAACTGGTAACTCGTAACAACCTGATAACTTGGACATGGTAACTTGCAACTATATAGTGGCCCGTAGCGGCGCACTCCCGACTTGGCATGACTTGATAACTTAACTTGACTTGACTTGGTATGACTTGGCTTCACTTGATAGTGGCCCGTGGTGGCGCACTCTTGACTCGACTTGACTTGTCTTGACACCGTGGGTGTACTACTTGTTGCTCTGTGCAAATCACTTGTCTTGTCTTGCATCATGCTAGGAGGTGACTCCCTGGGTACCACGGCCAGGGATTCACACTAAAATTGGACTAGGTAATGAGTAGACCAAATTAGAACATGGAGAATTCCCGGTCACAGGCAGTCTCGTTATCTGGAGGCATTAATGGACTTGTAGCTTGCCGACGAGTAGAGCACATTTCCAGCACACTGTCATGTGTTGCACCCTCTAAGTCACCTAAGGGTACATTTGTCTCCCGGGCGATGTACCCACCTATAACTCTCAACCCGAGGAAGGATAACTGGATGGTCTGCAGGGCTTGGGACTGGGAGTTTCTCACTTGCATCTTGTTAGTAATTAGGCTTGTGATAACCCTAGTTAGTTAAAGTAGTAAGCCGTAGTACTTGCTTGGCCGATTGTGAATGAATGGTGTCCAGCCCCGTTTAAGTTTTGTCTAGCCCCTGCACCTGGAACTCTTGATCATGATTGTTTTACTTATCTCTAACGATAAATGGGTAGAGACATTGAGCTATTCAGGCGAAGGGGTACAATCCCGGTCCTTGTTTGGTTTAAGGATTGTAACCTGGCTCCCGGAATGGTTCCACGTCCCTAGTCGTTTATCGCCCTGTGAACTTTACTACTTGCACTTTCTTTTATTCTTTATGTTCTGATATGCTGGCTTTGGTTCTTATTTGTGGCCTCCTTTGTGGCACTTGCTCTTTCTGGGGTTTGACCCAGCTGGTTTTGTGTGGCCAGATTTCGGAGCAGCTCCCGAGGATCTACCGAGCTTCCAGCCCAATGGTGACAACTAGACGGAACCCGGGCCAAGAGTGGGTCTTCCCTTTTTGTTTCACCCACTTATATGTAAATTTATTCTTTTGAGGCGTTTGCCGACGAGCACCTGTTAGCTCGATGCACATTTACTTACTGTCTGCCTACGGGCTGTAACATGATTAACAAATCCTAGGGTTGATCATGTATGACTGAACTCTTGCTAGTCCTATCATTTTGTACGACTAGCTTCATGATCATCCAATATGTAATATTTGGGACGCCTTATATATATATATTTGATGCTCTAATATCTTGTAACTCTGTTAAATTGCTTGAGATTGAGACAATAGGCTTGACCTTAAGAGACTGCTGGCTTGTAGTAAACCCTCATATCCAGACAGCCGTGACCGTATAGTTGAGATGTAATCTATTTCAATATACGTAGCTGGCTGTGTCTGCCCCCGCTCTCCAGTATTCTGGATCTGGGGCGTGACACGGTTTAAGTGGTGGCCCATGCAGGTCTTGTCAATCAAGAAATGTGAGGGTTTACCGTTAGATGTCTCAATCAATATTCGTCCTTGATCTCTGCTCGTATCCTCAAATCCCTGAGAATCTCGACCTGATCACATTGCTTGTATCATTGATCTGTCCTGGTCCTTTCCTTATTGTTCCCTATGTCGTCTTCTTCAGCGGCATTACTCCCGGACCTGCCAACCAGCCAGAGGAAGCTCGACAAGCACTCCAGCGCCAGGAAGATCAAGCCCAGCACTCTGGAGTAGCCTCCCGAGTTGTGCCTCCCGGAGGCTCGGAACCTCCAGTTCAGGCAGCTCCGCCCGTTCAACCAGCTAGGCAGGATGAGGGGCCTTTGGTAGGGCTTATCAGAGAACTGCTTGCGTCCCAAGATCGTCGAGGCGACGCCTTGCAACAGGAAGTTCATGATGCACTAAACCGAGGAGGTCCCCAAGGGAATCAGGCGGCCAACAGTTTCAAGCGCTTAAATCCTCCTTTCTTTGACGGCAGTGAAGATGCGATTGCCGCGGACGCTTGGCTTCAGGATACCGAGGTGGTTCTAGAAGCAGCTAGGACACCTGAGAATGATAAGGTGGCGGTGGTACGCCTACAGTTGTTAGACTTGGCTCGTGATTGGTGGGCAGCTCAGGCCATGGGATTGGCGGCACCAGTTACTTGGACGACGTTCAGAGAGAGATTCCAGACGAAGTACTTTGATGCGGTGGCACGGTACGACCTGCAGACCAGGTTCACCAACTTGAAGCAAGGAGGCAGGACGGTCGATGGCTATGCGACCGAGTTTTCCAGGCTGAGTAGGTTTGCCCCCACCTTGGTGGCAACCGAGTATGATAGGGCCCAGCGGTTCCAGCAAGGGCTGCATTTAGAGATATTATTGGCTGTGGAGCAGTTCGAGCACCAGACGTTCGATGCAGTATTGAAGGCAGCAAGGAGGCATGAGTATACCTCCCGGAGAATTGTGGACAGGACCGGAGGCAGGAAGCGGTCCCACAACCAGATGAGCCAATCTTCAGCTCCAGCCCCGGCAGCTAGGGGTATAACCATTGGAACTCCGAGGCGGGCGGCCTCAGTGACGTCGGTTCAGCATTCAACCCCGACGTACCCGCAGCAGCAGAAGCAGAAGCAGTCTTCCGCGATGGGATGTTCTCATTGCGGGAAGCCGGGCCATGTAGTGGCAGAGTATCGTAGGGCGCATGGATTGTGCCTGGCTTGTGGAGGAGCAGACCACCAGATAGGGACCTGCCCGAATAGGGGAGGTCCATCATCATCCAACCTTTCTAGTTCTTCGGTGAGGGGACCAGCCCGAGTTCCAGTCCAGCAGCAGCAGCAACAGCAGTACCCGAGGCCATTGGCGACCCAGGCCCAGGCCTTCCAGCAGCAGAACCAGCAGCAGTTCACCCAGGCTCCAGTGCAGAGCAGGCAGAGAGTTTTCCAGCAGAGGGGACCCGCAGCTAGAGGTCAGGCTATGATGATGACCATGGAAGAAGAAGTTGCACCAGGTGAGGTAGTGGCAGGTACTATTCTCGTCAACACCCTTCCAGCATCTGTATTATTTGATTCTGGTGCATCGCATTCATTCATGTCTGCACGATTCGCGACACGGATAGGGTTGGAGCCCGAGTCATTATCAGTGAGGCTCAATATACTTACTGGTAATGGTCTTGTGGGAGTAGATCGAGTGTTTTCCTCGTGTCGGATCGTAGTTAGCGGTAGAGAGTTCCCCGCTAGATTCATAGAATTCCCTATGGCAGACTATGATGTAGTCCTAGGCATGGATTGGTTGAGGAACCATTATGCTAGGATAGACTGCCATGTTGGCAGAGTTGTCTTTAGTATTCCCGGAGAGCCAGAGTTTTCATTTTCCAGAGGCACAGTAGAGACATCTCCTCCAGTATTTCGGATGGCAGTAGCAGCAGTGCAGTTGCCCAGGGTAGTGGATGAGTTTCCAGATGTCTTTCCAGAGGAGCTTCCAGGGATGCCGCCAGAGCGGGAGATTGAGTTCACCATTGACTTGATCCCCGGGACAGCACCAGTGTCAGAGAGAGTCTACAGAATGGCGCCTTCAGAGTTAGAGATTTTGTACAAGATGATTGAAGAACTTAGAACCAAAGGATTCATTCGTGCTAGTGGATCGCCTTGGGGAGCCCCAATGCTTCTTGTAAAAAAGAAGGATGGTACGTCCAGGTTATGTGTTGATTATCGTACCTTGAATTCAGTGACAATCAAAAACAGATACCCTCTCCCGAGGATAGATGACTTGTTTGATCAACTCAAAGGGGCTTCAGTTTTCTCGAAGATAGACTTGCGGTCAGGATACCACCAGATCAGAGTCAGAGAGCAGGACATCCCGAAGACGGCGTTCAGGTCTAGGTACGGGCATTGGGAGTTTCTAGTTATGCCCTTTGGAGCAACCAATGCGCCGGCAGTATTCATGGATCTCATGAATCGCATTTTCATGCCTTACTTGGATCAGTTTGTGATAGTGTTCCTTGATGATATCCTGGTCTACAGCAAGAGTGAGGCGGAGCATGAGCAGCATCTCCGAGTGGTTCTCCAGATTCTCAGAGAGCACCAGTTGTACGCCAAGTTCAGTAAATGCGAGTTCTGGCTCGATCGCATTTCGTACTTGGGTCACATCATTACCAGAGGAGGAGTGGAAGTGGATCCCCAGAAGATTGTGGCTATCGAGTCATGGCCAGTACCCAGCTCAGTGGCAGAAGTTCGCAGCTTTCTAGGATTGGCCGGCTACTACCGGCGGTTCGTCTCTGATTTTGCAAGGATTTCAGCGCCGATGACCCAGTTGACCCGCAAGGATGTGCCGTTCGTTTGGACAGCAGAGTGTCAGGAATCATTTGAGAAGTTGAAGCGAGGTTTGATTACGGCTCCCATTCTCACACTTCCAGATGGGACCGGAGGATTCACAGTTTATTGCGACGCTTCAGGCAGAGGATTGGGATGTGTTTTGATGCAGCATGGGAAGGTAATTGCTTATGCATCACGTCAACTTCGTGATCATGAGAAGAATTACCCGACCCACGACTTGGAGCTAGCCGCAGTAGTGTTTGCACTTAAGTTGTGGAGGCACTACTTGTACGGAGACAGAGTGGAGATATTCACTGACCACAAGAGCCTGAAATATGTTTTCACCCAGAAAGATCTTAATATGCGGCAGAGAAGATGGCTCGAGCTACTTGTGGACTATGATGTGAACTTGCAGTATCACCCAGGGAAGGCCAACGTTGGAGCAGATGCATTGAGCCGGAGAGCCGGAGTTTATTTCTTGACGGCGCAACCAGGTCTATTGGCAGATCTTCAGAAGATGGGAATTGAAGTGATTCTCCCTTCCAATGTGGCCATGATGGCTAGCTTGCAGATTCAGTCCACCATAGTTGAGAGGATCCGGACAGCACAGTTAACAGATTCCAAGATTCAGCGGCTCAGAGCAGAGTGCGAGGCAGAAAGAAGGCCAGAGTTAAGCATTCATGAGGATGGTACACTTCGACACGGCACGCGTCTTTGTGTACCCAGTGGAGATATCAGACAGGAAGTCATGGCAGAGGCTCACAGTTCGCAGTATTCCATTCACCCAGGCGGCACGAAGATGTACAGAGATATTCGTCAGCACTTTTGGTGGAATGGTATGAAGAGGGAGATAGCCCGGTATGTCTCTCGATGTTTGGTTTGCCAACAAGTCAAGGCTGAACATCAGAGGCCAGCTGGACTTCTTCAACCGTTGCCGATCCCAGAATGGAAATGGGAACACATAACCATGGATTTCGTGACCGGATTACCCAGGTCTCCGGCAGGCAGAGATGCTATTTGGGTCATTGTGGACAGGCTTACCAAGGTGGCACACTTTCTTCCATTTAGAGTTGGACAGTCGACGGCACAGCTAGCAGAGATGTATCTCAGGCAGATTGTCAGACTTCACGGAGTGCCAGTCAGCATAGTATCAGACAGGGATACGAGATTTACATCGCACTTCTGGCGCAGTCTTCATCAAAGTTTGGGGACTCGTCTCAAGTTCAGCTCAGCGTATCATCCGCAGACAGATGGGCAGTCAGAGCGTACTATACAAACTCTCGAAGATATGTTACGGTCATGTACTCTTGACTTTGGTGGTTCGTGGGAGGATCACCTGCACCTGGTGGAATTCTCGTACAACAATAGTTTCCAGGCCAGTATCCAGATGGCTCCCTTCGAGGCTCTGTATGGCAGGAAGTGCAGATCTCCGTTATCATGGGACGATGTTGGAGAGAGGCAGATGCTCGGTCCAGAACTGATTTCTCAGACGGTTGAAGTGGTCAGGAAAGTCAGAGAACACCTCCGAGTTGCTCAGGATCGCCAGCGCCATTGGGCCGATGCTCATCGGCGTCCCTTAGAATTTGCCGTCGGCGACCATGTATTCCTTAGGATCTCGCCTACCCGCGGCGTCATTCGTTTTGGCGTACGGGGAAAGCTTAGTCCTAGGTATATAGGGCCGTTTGATATTCTGGAGCGAGTAGGCGATGTGTCCTATCGTCTCGCTCTTCCGCCGTCGCTAAGTGAGGTACATGATGTATTCCATGTGTCCCAATTAAGACGGTATATCCCGGACCCGAGCCATATCCTAGATCATTCGGAATTGGTTGTTGGTACCAACCTTTCGTATGAGGAGAGGCCCGTGTCTATATTGGACCGGAGAGAAAAGACGCTCAAGAACAAGACTATTAACTTAGTCCGTGTTGCTTGGGGTCATCACTCTCTGGGTGAGTCAACATGGGAGCGTGAGGACGACATCCGATCGCGATATCCCTACCTGTTTGACTCGTAAGGTATAATGTCTTCCTTGTGCCTTACGCCTTCTCCATCCTTGCTTGAATGTATGATTGTATGATTGCCTGCTTAGTCTGTCTGTGGTTAGTGTAGCTTGTCGTGGCAATCTCTAACTCCTTGATTTAATTCCGAGGACGGAATTCCTTTAAGATGGGTAGAGTTGTCACCTTCGGTTCCCGTATTTCGTATTCCTGTGCGCATTTGGAATTTTCTTGAATTTTTTGGTAATTATTTTCCTGTAGTTCCCGTATTTGGCCTTGGGCCGACTTTATTAACTTATTGATTTGCATTACGGATTTGGGTTTAATTTTTTTATTATTATTATTATTTCATAGGAGATGGGCCCTTGGAGGGTTCGGCCTGGCTTGCTTTGGTTGGAATTGCTTTGGATCACTTTAACCTACACTATCCCTTACCTCCACCACACCACCACCCATTAATAACCTTACCTACCATTCTCTCTCTTCATTAACATCAACACACCAGCATCCTCTTCTTCTTCTTCTTCCTCTTAAAACCCTTTAACTCCACCATAGGCAAGTGCATCTTGCCATCAAAAGAAAAGAACCATGATTCTTCTTGTTCGAAAGTTTGTTTAGCTAGTTTAGAACGATATTAGAACTTGGAACTTCTTGATTTGAAGCATGGATCTCTCTAGATCTAACTTTTCATTAATCTCGGTTTTCCTTGAAATTCATTTAATAAACTTGATTTGGATGGTTTTTGAGGTTTTTATGTTGTGGAGAATTAAGTTTTATACAACTTCAGTCTTTACGAAATCTGATTTCGTTTTAAAATGAGAAAGTTATGGATTTTGCAAGTTGTAGGGGTTGGGTTCTTCCTCTCAGCTAGAGGTAGGAGAAGAACTCCTCCTTTCCCTTTGTTGGCAACACCAGTGGTGTTACGCCATGCGGTTGCAGCCGCTACGCGTGCTGCCAGCGGCCAGCGCTTTACGCGAGCGGCTCTGCGCGTGTGGCCCCCTCCTCTTTTTCCCTCTGCGCAGCCTCTACGCAAGTAGCGGGCCCCTAGCTCTACGCGGCAGCCGCTGCAGCCTCTACGCAGCGTGCGCGGCCCTCCCCTTTTGCTGTGCGCAGGAGCAGCTCCTCCTCTACGCACGACCACGTGCGCGGCCCTCCCCTTTTGCTGTGCGCGGGAGCACGGCCACCCTTTTTTGCTGCCTTACGCGCGCGCTCTGCGCGTGTGGCCCCCCCCCCCTTGTTTCAGCCGCCATTTTGCATGTGGGTCCCTCTCCCGTTCCATTGCGCGCTTGCCCCTGTTCCCTTACGCGAGCCGCCCAAGGCCTTACGCGCGCGCTCTTCTGGTTGCCTTACTCCCCCGTGATTTTAATGTTTTCTCTGGGATTCTCCATTTGGATTTATTGGAGCTTTTGATGTTTAATGTCCACTATATCACTTAACTGGGCCTGACACGCTTGGACACAGATTGGAGTTTTCTTGTGACTTGTAATTATTCCTTGTTAACTGGTAACTCGTAACAACCTGATAACTTGGACATGGTAACTTGCAACTATATAGTGGCCCGTAGCGGCGCACTCCCGACTTGGCATGACTTGATAACTTAACTTGACTTGACTTGGTATGACTTGGCTTCACTTGATAGTGGCCCGTGGTGGCGCACTCTTGACTCGACTTGACTTGTCTTGACACCGTGGGTGTACTACTTGTTGCTCTGTGCAAATCACTTGTCTTGTCTTGCATCATGCTAGGAGGTGACTCCCTGGGTACCACGGCCAGGGATTCACACTAAAATTGGACTAGGTAATGAGTAGACCAAATTAGAACATGGAGAATTCCCGGTCACAGACAGTCTCGTTATCTGGAGGCATTAATGGACTTGTAGCTTGCCGACGAGTAGAGCACATTTCCAGCACACTGTCATGTGTTGCACCCTCTAAGTCACCTAAGGGTACATTTGTCTCCCGGGCGATGTACCCACCTATAACTCTCAACCCGCGGAAGGATAACTGGATGGTCTGCAGGGCTTGGGACTGGGAGTTTCTCACTTGCATCTTGTTAGTAATTAGGCTTGTGATAACCCTAGTTAGATAAAGTAGTAAGCCGTAGTACTTGCTTGGCCGATTGTGAATGAATGGTGTCCAGCCCCGTTTAAGTTTTGTCTAGCCCCTGCACCTGGAACTCTTGATCATGATTGTTTTACTTATCTCTAACGATAAATGGGTAGAGACATTGAGCTATTCAGGCGAAGGGGTACAATCCCGGTCCTTGTTTGGTTTAAGGATTGTAACCTGGCTCCCGGAATGGTTCCACGTCCCTAGTCGTTTATCGCCCTGTGAACTTTACTACTTGCACTTTCTTTTATTCTTTATGTTCTGATATGCTGGCTTTGGTTCTTATTTGTGGCCTCCTTTGTGGCACTTGCTCTTTCTGGGGTTTGACCCAGCTGGTTTTGTGTGGCCAGATTTCGGAGCAGCTCCCGAGGATCTACCGAGCTTCCAGCCCAATGGTGACAACTAGACGGAACCCGGGCCAAGAGTGGGTCTTCCCTTTTTGTTTCACCCACTTATATGTAAATTTATTCTTTTGAGGCGTTTGCCGACGAGCACCTGTTAGCTCGATGCACATTTACTTACTGTCTGCCTACGGGCTGTAACATGATTAACAAATCCTAGGGTTGATCATGTATGACTGAACTCTTGCTAGTCCTATCATTTTGTACGACTAGCTTCATGATCATCCAATATGTAATATTTGGGACGCCTTATATATATATATTTGATGCTCTAATATCTTGTAACTCTGTTAAATTGCTTGAGATTGAGACAATAGGCTTGACCTTAAGAGACTGCTGGCTTGTAGTAAACCCTCATATCCAGACAGCCGTGACCGTATAGTTGAGATGTAATCTATTTCAATATACGTAGCTGGCTGTGTCTGCCCCCGCTCTCCAGTATTCTGGATCTGGGGCGTGACAGTATCTGTTCTTGATTGTCACTGAGTTCAAGGTACGATAATCAACACATAGCCTGGACGTACCATCCTTCTTTTTTACAAGAAGCATCGGGGCTCCCCAAGACGATCCACTAGCACGAATGAATCCCTTGGTTCTGAGTTCCTCAATCATCTTGTACAATATCTCCAATTCTGAAGGCGCCATCCTGTAGACTCTCTCTGACAATGGGGCTGTCCCGGGAATCAAGTCTATGGTGAACTCGATCTCCCGCTCCGGAGGCATACCTGGTAGCTCTTCTGGGAAAACATCTGGGAACTCATCCACTATTCTGGACAACTGCACTGCTGCTACTGCCATCCGTAATACTGGAGAAGAAGGCTCAACTGCGCCTCGGGAAAAGGAAAACTCTGGCTCGCCTGGAATGCTAAAAACAACCCTGCCAATGTGGCAGTCTATTCTAGCATACTGGTTCCTCAACCAATCCATCCCTAAGACCACATCAAAATCGGCCATCGGGAATTCTATCAATCTAGCGGAGAATTCTCTACCGCTAACTACGATCCGACACGAGGAAAACACTCTATCTACTCCCACAAGTCCGTTACCAGTAAGTATATTGAGCCTTACTGATAATGACTCGGGCTCCAATCCTACCCGTGTCGCGAATCGTGCAGACATAAAAGAATGCGATGCACCAGAATCAAATAAAGCTGAAGCTGGAAATGAGTTGATGAGAATAGTACCTGCCACTACCTCTCCTGGTGCCAATCCTTCCTCTGCGGTCATCACCATAGCCTGATCGTGCCCTCGGGGTGCTGGTCCCCTCACCGAAGAGCTAGAAAGGTTGGACGATGATGAACCACCCCTGTTCGGGCAGGATCCAATCCTATGGTCTGCTGCTCCACAAACTAGACACAATCTCTGTGCCCTACGACACTCTGCTACCACATGGCCTGGCTTCCCACAATGGGAACATTCCACTGCGGAAGACTGCTTCTGCTTCTGCTGCTGCTGCTGAGGGTACGTCGGGGTTGAATGCTGAACCAACGTTACTGTGGCCGCTCGCCTCGGAGCTCCAATAGTCAAAGCCCTGGCTGCCGGGGCTGGTGCTGAAGATTGATTCATCTGGCCGTGAGATCTCTTCCGACCTCCGACCCTATCCACAATCCTCTGGAAGGTATACTCATGCCTCCGGGCTGCTCTCAAGACTGCATCAAAAGTCTGATGCTCAAACTGCTCAACTGCCAATAGAATCTCCAGGTGAAGCCCTTGCTGGAATCGCTGGGCTCTATCATACTCGGTTGCCACCAAGGTGGGAGCAAACCGACTGAGTCTGGAAAACTCGGCCGCATATCCGTCGACCGTCCTGCCTCCTTGCTTCAGATTGGTGAACCTAGTCTGCAGATCATACCGAGCTACGGCATCGAAATACTTGGTCTGGAATCTCTCTCTGAACACCGCCCAAGCAATAGGTGCTGCTAATCCAACGGCCTGAGCTGCCCACCAGCTGCGGGCAAGATCTAACAACTGCAGGCGCACAACTGCCACCTTCTCGTTCTCTGGAGTCCTGGCTGCCTCGAGAATCACTTCTGTATCCTGAAGCCAAGCATCTGCTACGATAGCATCTTCGCTACCATCAAAGAAGGGAGGGTTCAAGCGCTTGAAGCTGTTGGCCGTGCTGTTCCCTGGATGACCGTCTCTGGTCAAAGCATCCGCCACTGCTTGTTGCAAGGCATCTCCACGACGATCTTGGGAAGCTATCAAGGTCCTGACGAGTCCTACTAATGTGCCATCATCAGGTTCGGCAGGCTGAGCTGGCTGAACTGGGGGCTCTTCTCCAATAGGCTCGACCCTGGAGGCTACTCCGGAGTGCTGGACTTGATCTCCGGGCTGCTGCTGGTCCGCGGGAGGTGCTCCGCCTTGCTGGTCGGTAGGACCACGAACAATGCCGCTGAAGAAGATGACATAGGGAACAATAAGGAAGGACCAGGACAGATCAACGATACAAGCACATGATCAGGACAAGAATCCAGGGATTCAGAAGATACGAGCAGAGATCAAGGACGAATACTGATTGAGACATCTATTCGGTAAACCCTCACATATCTTGATTTACAAGACCTGCATGGGCCACCACTTAAACCATGTCACGCCCCAGAACCAGAATACTGGAGAGCGGGGGCAGACATAGCCAGCTACGTATATTGAAATGGATTCCATCTCGCTATACGGTCACGGCTGTCTAGGATACATGAGGGTTCATCTACAAGCCAACAGTCTCTTAATGTCATGAACAAGCCTAGTGTCTCAATCATAAGCAAGTAAGTAAGAGTCACAAGATGTATGATCATTAAATATACAATAATAAGGCGTCCCAAATATTATATATTCAGCTGATCATGAAGCTAGTCGTTATAAAATGTTAGGACTAGCAAGAGTTTAGTTATACACGATCAACCCTAGGATCTGGCAATCATGTTACAGTCCGTAGGCAGACAGTAAGTAAATACAATCGAGCTAAACAGGTGCTCGTCGGCTAAACGCCTCAAAAGAATATTTTTACAATAAAGTGGGAGAGCAAAAATAAACCCACTCGTTGCCCGGGTTACGTCTGGTGTTCACCATCGGGCTGGAAAAGCGGTGGATCCTCTGGAGCTGCTCCGAAATCTGGCCATACAAAACCAGCTGGGTCAGATCCCAGAAAGAGCAAGTGCCACAAAGGAAGCTTCACTTAGGAACTAAAACCAGCAATCAGCACAAGATATAAATAAAAGTAAGAACTGGAAATTAAAGAAAATACATCAGGATGATATACGACGAGATAACCATGAAACTATTCAGATAACCAGGTTACAACCCGTAAACCAAACAAGGACCGGGGTTGTAACCCTTCGTCTGAACAGAACTTGGAATCCTCACCATTTATCGGTAAAATACAAGCATTCTGGTCATATAGCAATCTGGAGCAGGATCAGGACAAGACTAGACTGGTTAAACTCCATCCAATCATTTCACGGCTAAGCAAGAATTACGGCTTGATACTTTAACTAACTAGGGTTATCATAGGCCTAATTACTAGCAAGATGCAGTGAGATTATTCCACAGCCACAAGCCCTGCAGACCATCCAGGTTACCCAGGTCGAAATTAGGGGTTGAATTCAGGTGGGTACACCATCCAGGAAATGCATGTACCCTTAGGTAGCTTGAAAGGTGCAACATATGACAGTGTGCTGGAAATGTGCCCTACTCGACGGCAGGCTACAGATCCCAGGCGCGCCCAGGTAACGGGATTGCCTGTAGCTGGGAAATCTCTTCATGACTAATGTGTTAATCTAGTTATTAACCTTAGTCCATTTCAATATGTACTCCTGACCGTGGTACTCAGGAGCTCCCTCCCTAGACATGATGTAAGACAGGACTGGTTTATTTGTACAAGCACAATCGCCCACGGTGTCCATGTTATTATACAGGTCATGTCATGTCAGGTAGCCGTCGCAACAGCTTATCAGATATATCATGTCAGGTTTATCGTGTCAAGTATACTTGTCAGGAGTGCGCCACGACGGGCCACTATCAGGTCATGTCAGGTCATTATGTCAGGAGTGCACCACTACGGGTCACTATCGTGTCATGCTCAGGTCATTATGTCAGGAGTGCACCACTACGGGTCACTATCGTGTCATGCTCAGGTATCATTTCCAAACATATTAAACAAATCCATGATTATCAAGTTCATGACAAAAGGCGTAAGGATATAAAATGGACGTAAAATATCTAATAAAATATCAATATTCAGGGCTATAGAAGAGCCATGCGGCTAAGGCCTATGCGGCCAGGAAAGGAGGGGGCGCATGCGGCTGGAAGTACAAGGGCGCCAGCGGCTGGAAATGTAAAGGCGCATGCGGCTGGAATTAATCGGGATCATGCGGCCCGGACTCAGAAGTCCATGCGGCCAGGGTCTAGGGTTCTCATGCGGCTCGGGGATCAGGGCCTATGCGGCTGGCAAGTGCTTGAGTTTATGCGGTTCAGGGAGGTGAGCGCATATGCGGCTCGAATTAGAAAAGGATCTTCATGCGGCTGATGGCGAACTCAAGTCCATGCGGCTCACATAGCAAAACCCATGCGGCCCGGAAGAAGTGAGGGCGCATGAGGCTGGGTCAATGCGATGGCTTATGCGGCTGGGGGGGGGGAACAGTTGCATATGCGGCTCGAGAGAGTTCGTTCCCAGCCCTGCGACTAAGTCCATGTAGACTCATGCGGCTGATGGGAAATGAGCCCATGCGGCTGAGTATGAGACTCAGCCTCATGCGGCTGGGACTTAGTTTCATGCGGTTTAGAAGTACAAGGGTCTCATGCGGCTGATGGTGACTTGCCGCATGAATACTCATGCGGTCAAGTACAGCCATGCGCCAGGAAACTGTTCTTCTTCTCCAAAATTCCGAGGAGAAGAACACTAGGAACCCATGCCTTCCAAGCTTCATAAAACTTTCATCCGGAGCCCAAATCCGAACTCCCATAGGTCAAAATGGGGTAGAACAAAATTCTCTACAACATGGAACCATCAAAACATAGAAATAACAAGATTAAGTAGATCAAAACCCAAGAAATCCAAAAATAAAATAAACATAGATCTACAAGAATCTAGCCATGGAAAGTAAAAATGCCAAGTACTAAAGTACTTTAGAATGTAGTAAGGAAGAGAATAAAGTAATAAAGTTGGAGTTCCTCTATGAAGCAAGTTGCACTTGCCTAGACCTCTCTTTTCTCTCTCTGGTAGGTAGAGAAGTAATGAGGAAGAAGAAGATGAGATTAATGAAGAGAGAGAAAAGAATGGGCTAATAAATACAAATGGTGGTGGTAGGTAGGGGGTTCATCATGAACCCAAGCAAAACCAAGCCAGGCCGAACCAACCAACCCGAACCAGGAATAGACTAAGCCAAGAAGGAAATGCCAAGTCAGGAAATCATGCAATAAAATACGTACACGTATTCCAAGAATACGTGATACGAACCACAGGCATTACACTGTTGCATATAAATCTCTTCGGTCAGCTCGCCATTTAGGAAAGCCGTTTTCATATCCATCTGATGTATCACCATCTTATGTATCGCTGCGAGAGCAATCAACATTCTGATGGTACTCATCCGGGCTACTGGAGCATACGTGTCAAAGTAGTCAATCCCCTTCTTCTAAGAAAATCCTTTGGCTACCAACCTAGCGTTGAACTTGCCAATAGTTCCGTCTGCTTTCATCTTCTTCTTGAAGATCCATTTACATCCGATGGGTTTCGCTCCTTCAAGAAGATCAACCAACACCCAAGTGTTATTTGAGGTGATGGAATCAATTTCATTGTCAATCGCCTCCTTCCAGAAAACTATGTCTCTGGTCTTCATCGCCTCATCATAGGTAAGCGGATCAGCTTTCACATGATAGGTGACAAAGTCACTTCCGAATCGTTGATGACTCAGCGAGATCTGGTTCAACCATTGTTTCAACAACAACATCTTTTTGGACCACATCTTCATTGAAGACCTGCGCACCCTCATTATTCTTCGGAACATCCGCAAAAACAATATTCTTGTGCCTTACAAATTTGTCTTCAAAATATTCTGCGTCACAAGATTCAATGATATGATTTGACTCAATATCAAGAAATCTTCGAGCATCACTCTTCTCGGCATACCCCCAGAAGATCATCTTAGTAGTCCTTGACCCAAGCTTCTGAATCTTCAGATCTGGAAGCTTGACATATGCCAGACACCCCCACACTCGAATGACATTCAAGTTAGGTCTGATTTTGAACCAGAGTTCATGAGGAGTAATGTCAGAAGTTGTATGAGGCACCCTATTCAGAATAAAAGTGGCCGTCAGTACAACTTCTCTCCAGTAGCACTTAGAAAGACCCGCAGTCAACAACATTGAGTTAATCATTTCTGTTAACGTTCTGTTCTTCCTCTCTGCAACTGCGTTTGATTGAGGAGAGTACAAATCCGTAGTCTCATTGACAATTCCATGTTCTTTGCAGAACGATACGAATTCATGAGACCTGTACTCCCCACCTCGATTACTTTTTATTCTTTTGAGTTGTTGTCCAGTCTGCCGCTTAACTTCGGCTCTGAACTCCTTGAACTTCTCGAATGCTTCGTCTTTAGCCTTCAGCAAGTAGACGAACACATAATTTGAGAAGTCATCGATGAAGGTTATGAAATACTTCATCCCGGCCTTTGTAGAAAACTGTTTGAAGTCACAGATATCGGAGTGTACCAACTCCAGAAGATCTGTACTTCGATTAACCCGAGGAAAGGGTTTCCTTGTGATCTTTGTTTGAGCATAAACTTCACATTTCTCTACCTTACCCCCACACTTGGAGATAAGTCCTAGACTAGACATTCTGTTTATTCGTTTACAATGAACATGTCCTAGCCTATTATGCCACAACTCAAGAGTATAAGCAGAAGGAGTAATTTCATTAATCACATTAATTACATTGGACTGATTTACAAGCTAAATTTTGAACATTCCTTCGGTATAAAAAAGCTTTTTCGAAATATGTTCCCTTGATAGACATCACCATCTGGCCAGCATTGATGTCCATCCTGAGGCCTGCGTTGCAGAGTAGGCCTCCTGAGATCAGGTTCTTGGCGATAGCAGGTACGTGCTTCATGCCTTGAAGCGTCAGTGACTTCTCTGAAGTCAGCTTCAACACCACCGTCCCGATCCCGAGCACTTAAGCTTGTGCCTGGTTCGCCATCATAACCACTTCAGAAGTAGGTGTTTAGGTAGTGAACCACTCCTTACTGGAGCAGACATGGCAGGAGGCTCCAGTGTCTACCCACCAGTCTGAGTCAGTCCTTACCGCATCAACCTGCACAATCATAGCAATAATGTCAGTGATCATAGATACCTTACTAGGCTCTCCTTACTCTAATTGCTTGGTCTTTGCTTTGCATTCATTCTTGAAGTGGCCCTTCTTGCCACACTTGAAATAAGGCATCTGAGATTTTGCCTTCTATCGCTTGAAGGAAGTCCCCTTCACGTTCAGATTGTTAGGGTCCTTCTTCTTGCTGTGGGAAGCCGTCTGCTTTTTCCTTGGTTCCTTGGTATGAACCAGATTGGCGTTAGCCAATTGCTTGGACAGTGCGTCCACCTTCAGTTGAGCCCGCATCTGGTCCTCAACATAGATTTTCTGCAAGAGATCTTCAACGCTGATCTCAAGCTTCTTCCTATGCATATTTGCATAGAACTTACTCCACCCAGCGGGGAGCTTTGAGACAATCCCTCCAACAACAAACTTGTCGGGAGGGGCATCGCCTCGTCTTCCAACTTCTATAGCAGCTTCAAATTTTTTTTACCTGCGGCACCATGGACTTCTCGTCCTCAAAGAGCCATTTGTGATATTTTTCAACCACAAATATCTTGCTCCTGTTCTTGTCTTCTTCGTACAGTTTCTCCAGAGACTTCCATATATCTCTGGCAATAGGTTTTTTTACTGTAAGATTCTGCTAGAGAATCCTCCATAGCATTCAGAATAAGCAACCTGTAATGCTATTTTCCCTTCTCCACTTGGCCTGAAGTTTAGTAGCCACAGTGATTGCGGTAGCAGATCCAGTATCTGGAACGGTAGGTTCCTCTTCAATAAGCACGCGATCAACGTCTCTGAGTTGAAGAGTGAGATAAACCTTCCTCTTCCAGACTTGATAATGCTCTCCATCAAACTTTTCTAACTTACAAAAGTCAGTATTGAGGAGTGAAGCATAAACGTTTTCCATCGTAGCAATAAAGCTTTGAGATTGTTATTGCCGGGGCAGAATTTTTCGACAAAAAAGTGAGAAGATGAAACAATTGTAAAAACAATGTTCCAACGCAACACTTTTAGGAAGGTTGCGCAAGTATAACGAAGATCTAAAAGGATCTCGTTTTAGTATTACGAGAATCTAAAAAAATTTCGTAATCCACAGCAATCGATCGTAGTACTTCTAAAAAGAAGATACAATCAGAATTACTGGCAGCAATAAAGAAGGTGACTGGTGAAAGATGGAAGAACTCCTGCTGGGGTGAATAATCACCGTTGCTCAAAGCTTTATTCGCCCTACACGAACAGCTTCCAGGAACCAGCAAGTTCATCAGAGAACTTGGAACACTCCTGCTCTTCTGACTCCTCGGATGGACACGAACTCTCGTGCAAAAGTAACACTGGTGCGGCGCCTTCCCTCTCTCTCGAAGGCTGCTGGAATTCGCAAGCAAATTCCGATCAGAACAGTACTGTTAAAAAACATTTCTGAATTCTCTGTTTACTTATGTTAAAAAATACTTCGTAAACTTTCTGGCGTGGCTTCTCTTACTTGTATATATCTTTGCCTTGTGAGAGAGAGGATGCCTTATATAGGCCCTGCAACAACTGCTCGGTTACCACAAAGTTAGGGACGTGGTAAAAACCACCCCGAACATGTAGCAACCGTCCAGAACGTGCAAACGCACGTTCTGCTGCAAGTTGTGCCAACTGCGCGCACCCCGCGCACCTTGCACTCCGTGCACTGAACCACTTGCGCCAACCTCCGCCACTGCGCGCACTTCGCACAACTTGCACAACCTACGCAACGTGCGCAATCGGCGCACCCGGCGCAACCTGTGCGCAACCTGGCACGCACCATGGCGCGCACCCTGGTCGCGCAAACTGTGGCAGCGCAAGTAGCTCGTGCAACGAGTGCACTATGCTAAGTGCAAAGTGCGCCAACAAAACGCCACATTACGCCTTATGAGCCCGAGTCCTAGTCCGAGTCGGTAAGCCTCTACGGGGCTTAGCTCCCATGGAAATAAATTTTCCAAGAGCAAAAAATATGAATGCTTTCAATTGTTGATTTAGCCTTTTTCCCATTAGAAAAATAACCCCACATGGCACACCCACGTGCACCTCCACACCACATATGCATCTCTAAACTAGCAAAGCTAATATATAGATATACAAGTCTTTTGGTCTAGCCGATGTGGGACTAAAAATCTCTTTGAAACAGACCAAAAGCCAACACAAATCTTATCTCTTAGGTCAAGTCTTAGCCGGGGCGGATCCAAAAACTATAACTGGAGTGGGCTACCAAAAATTTGGGTGGACTGAAAGTAGATAAATCAATATAAAAAAATCAAAAAAAAATTTATATGAAAAAAAAAATGTAACTTTCTTTTAGGGTGGGCTAGAGCCCACCCCAAACCACCCCTGGATCCCCCATAAGTCTTAGAATATCATTCAAAAAGATTAAAAAGAAAATAATTTATATCCTAATCAGGATTAGGATGGTAACCAAATACATTAAAGAGAAAATCTTAAATTTATTCAATCCAATCTAGTCTTTATGAGAATTGCACTAGATTACCGTTATAGCTCGGTGCTAGTTGTTAATTAACTATGGCATGTTTCATAAACATATTTTTCTCAATTTCTATCCTTCGTAACTGTGGAAATTTGATTGCAAATAGGTCATAACTTTAAACAAGTTTTATATATTAAATCTCTATACTGAAAATAAAATATAAATTTTTTTTGCACGTGTTCGAAATTTTTATTAAAGTTTTACTAATTTTCTCTCAGAAAAATAACAAGTACAATCTTCGTCTAAACTTAATACACACAACAGAACACGAGAAGAGAATTTCCATCCATCCATAGAGAAGAAGTAGAACACCATCAAAATTTAGTGGTGGACATGCTATATAAATATAACAGAGCATCGCTGCATCAGTATCAAGTATCAGCACTTCCCACCATGCATATATATATATATATATATATATATATATATATATATATATATATATATATATATATATATATATATATCCTCATAATCTCAACAGATGTTCATTAACCATCAACTTAATTATCATTAACAGCCTTAAAAATATACAAGAGTAACTCACTCAAGCTCAGGCACTCTACCTAGGCTTGTTGGGCCTCACGGAGAGCTGCACCGGCAGCGGACGGCCGGTCCCGCTGCCACCGCAGCTGCTGCAGCCCATCCTTCCCGAGCCGGCGCAGTTGCGGCATCCGACGTCCCCGTCCGACCAGCGCGAGCACATGCAGGCGACGCGGCCCGTGCCGTTGCAGGTCGGGCAGCTGCCCCCGGACATCGGCTCCCCCCGCTCAATCGCGGACTTCACCAGCATGGCACCGGCGAGCACGCCCAGGCCCGTCGCCAGTTGAGAAGCCATCACCAAAGGACCCATTCCTTTCTTCTTCTTGCTGGCTACAATATAATTTGTGTGTATAGTGCGTATATGGATTGGTGATAGATATTAGTCTAATAAGCTGGTTGGTTAGGGAAGGGAACACGTCTGCCGTGTTCGAGTGGGGTTGCGTTCGCCAGTTTGTCACCATAATTTTCTAGTGACCATCGTGTGACCTTCCAAACTTGATAGATTGAGCTGCAGCCAAGCCGAGCCGGAGTCGAGCTCGGAATGTTCTACAAGCTCCATCGGCTTCATTTGTGGCACAAAAACTATATATCAACACAAGCTTGATTTCTGTGTGTTCAAACTCGGACTTATGTTTGAGAGCCATTTTGAGCTTGCAACTCTGCTCAAGTGTATAATGCATTGTTAAAAAATATTTAGGTTGCGTTTCGTTAATTGTAATGTAATGGTAATCGTAATGAAATTGGGTTTATAATATAATTGAATTTGTAATGTAATAAAATTATAATTACATTACTATGTTTGGTTGAAACATGTAATCAAATCATGTAATGTAATGTCAATTACATTCATATTTTTGGTTTACCATGTAATGTAAATAAGTTTCTAATTTAATTTTTTTTTTCAAATACAACATAAAATAAAATAAAAGTAGATCAATAAAAAAAATTTAAAAGTTTAAAAAAAAAAGAAAAAAAAAAGAAATACTAAATAAATAAATAAAGGAAAAAAATGGTTTTGTCCTTCTGCTATAAAAAGACCAAAAAAGAAAATAACGACAAAAAATAAAAAATAACCAAAATGACAAATGAACAAAACGAAAAAAATCAAAAACGAAAAAAGTGAAAAAAAAAAAAACAAAAAATGACCAAAAAAAACAAATAAATAAATAAATCAAAAATGACAAAAGGGAAAACCCATCAAAAGTGACGAAAAATGAAAAAATGACCAAAAACAAAAAATGACAAAAAAACCACAAAATGAAAAAAAAAGACTAAAATCGAAGAAAGGACTAAAAACAAAAAAAACATAAAAAAGGCAAAAACGACAAAAATTGACCAAAATGAAAAAAAGTATCAAAACGAACAAAAACGACCAAAAACGACAAAAAAAGATAAAAATGACCAAACATGATAAAAAAAGAGCAAACAAATAAAAATCGACCCAAAACGATAAAAAGGAGCAGATGACAAAAATAGAAAAAACGAAAAAAAAACATATAAACGGAAAAAAATTGAAAAAATACAAAAAAGATGCAAAATTGACCATAAACGTACAAAAACGAGAAAAACGAACAAAAATCGAAAAAAGAGCAAAAACGACAAAAAAATTAAGCAAAAATAATTAAAAAGTCCAAAAACGACCAAAAATGAGAAAATGGCAAAAAAGAGCAACAACGACAAAAACGATAAAACATGCAAAAACTAAAAAAAAACGAACAAAAACGACCAAAAATTATTTTTAAAAAATCCGCAAATAATTTATCCTAATGTCTCATTAATTTCTTAAATAATTTTTCAAATGTTATCCTATAATTTCTCATTAATTTCTTAAATAATTATCTCATTAATTTTGTTAATTTTATTAATTATCCAAATATTCCGAATGCTCCAAATATTCTCATTACTTATCCAAATGCTCTAATGTTCTCATTAATTATAGGCAAATGTTAAAGGCCACCCCCCTTTTTACTAAGGGCCATCAACTTAAATTTTTTTAAAAATTATAAGTTTGCCATTTTCAAAACACTAAGGGCCACCAAGTTTGTCTTTCTTCTTCTTTTGTCTTCTTCCTCTTTTCTCAATCCCCAAACCACTTCTCTCAATCTCCACCTCCATTGTTGTCCCCACCCCCTCCATTGTTGTCCCCACCTCCCCCATTGGTGTTGTAATACCCCGCTCCGTACAGTACATTACGATGAGTCGTTGATTCGAAGAGTTGCGTTGACCCGATGAAGTATCGATACGAATCGATGCAAAGCCTAAGTTTGGTTAGAACAAAGTCTTGACTTCGGTAGATCTGGTGTGCAGACTATGCTTTTGCGAAGGATTGTAAAGGGTCGACATTTTGCCTTGTTCGAAATGATGTCCGCGAAACCAATCGTCGTCTTGCAACGGATTGTGGCATGGACATGGTAGGCCAAATCAGTCGAATAGTTCAACGGAGTGGCTAAGTCAGAAGAGTTAGCCGTGCAACCAAGTTATGGAATCGAGCCACTTCAACTCGGCGAAACTACAAGGCGCATCGGCTTAAGGTGGATGGGTTCTTGACTCTCTCTTCCTATTCCTTCACGTCTAATAAAATATATCCTTGTATGCATAAGTTGCTGTTAAGTTAGCGAGCGTGGCTCAAACGGTTAAAGGTCTTAGTATGTGTCGAACATTAAGATAGAACATTGAACATTAAACAATTGAAGCGACGTGCATCAAGTGTACGGATCGCGGTAGGACGGTGATAGTAGAACATTGAAAGGATAATATCGAGATGTGCATCACGTGTACGACTTCGAGAACATTGAACACTAGGCCTAGAACATTGATGGCGTTAGGCATGCCCTCGTGCACGGAAGCTACGAAATGACTAAGTAACTACGAAACTTCTGTTATGTGAATAACCTATGAATGGAACGCGTTGAGTATAAGTACGTGATGTCTAAGCCGTTAGGTGTCGTGCATCAATACGGATGTGTTGAGGCATAACATCGAAGGGACTTGATATAGAGATGAAGGATTATGTTTATGGAATATGAGATTGGTTGGAATGATATGACTTGTATGCTATGGCACGTATTGTATGGTCAATGGACTCGGATGGCCTGTGCACGGGTGCGGCTTCTCTCGAACGGTTACGACCGGGGCACCGGGACCGTTCGACCTAGGAGGGAATTATGTATGGTATTTATAGTGCACATCATTAGGACGGATTGTGACCGTCCAGTATTGTGATAAGCTATGATATCAGTAAGTTTGGGATCCTTCAGATACTGGACTAGCAACCCGTACTAGAGCGATCATAGGCTTACACATAAGGATGCCAAGTCCATTACGGGACGAAGCACCATGACCTTCATATAGATAGGGCTGGTGGGCTGAGATTAGAGTTGGGTGCATAGGGCTGGTGGGCTGAGATTAGAGTTGGGTGCAAGCGCAGGGCCTGCCACCCTTATACATATGTCTAAGTTTGGTTGGTTGGTTCCGTGAATTGTGTGATTGCTTATGTAAAGTTCTAACCATTGTAGGCTAGGCAAAATGGGACGGAGATGAGCACGATCACTATGTCTATGTTCATATTATGTCTAATTGTATCTGTCGCAGGAACACGGTATTGGACACATTATGATAAGTTGCTATTCTTGAATATTGCCATGAAACTGATCCTAAGGATAATTAGAAAGATCACCAAATAATGTTGCATGTTTCACTAAATGTACTTAGTTTTTAGTTTGGGTGAGAGTGGGTCTTGATCAGTGTAGCGAGGACGAAAGCACTAATCCCCTACTAGTTTGTTCGCAGGTTCAGGATATGTTCAGCTCGAGACGGGGCTTGGCTTGGATGCACCGAGGCATGCTGTCCTTAGCGTTTCAAGAAGAGCTACCGTATTGGCGTTCGGACTTACAACATGGAGATGTTCGGCCGAAGACTACTTGTTGGCTATAAAGAGGCATAATGTATGGAATGATGTAATCCTTTGTGAGCTAGAGAGATCATGAGCGTTGTAGCCAATTGGCATATTCAGTTGGGCTATTCAAGCCTTTGTAATCTTCAGTTCATTATTAGTAAAAGAGATTCTTTTGTATACTCTGTTTCCTTTCGCTGCTTATGTTATCAATTTGAGATAAATGCTATGTGAACCTGTTATCTTGCCTTGCACGAGCGCAACTTCAGACTCGTACGGCATCACGCCCCAGCGAGGACGATGATTCGGGTGAAATCTAGCGAGGACGAGCGATTTCCCGGGTCGCGGCGTGACAAGTTGGTATCGGAGCGGTTCCATCCTTTGGACCGTGAATGAATCTCTTTGACCCTCAGTTGCTTCGATATCGAAAAATTAGTTGACTCTAAGTTGTTTCCGCAACCGCATGGCTCATAGATCTGCTCGACGCTACACTCGATGTTCCATACTATAAGTCTATATTAAGTGCGAACATCTGCCACAAGTATGTTGTGACTATCACGCTATCTTCGAGTGCCATCGAAGAATGTTGGTTGCACAAAGTGCAACGAGTTACGAAATGTTGGTTCCCGAAGTGCAACAAAGTTGCGAGTTATTGGTTGCATGAAGTGCAACGAATATGGTGTTGTTGGTTGGACGAAGTGCAACGAGTCGATATATGAGGCGATGCATGTTATATGGCTCTACGAAGGGTTATATATTGTTGGTTGCATGGAGTGCAGCAAGTCGTGAATCGTTCGTTGCATCAGTGCAACGAGTCGACATGGTATGATACATGTTGTATGGCTATGCGGATGGATAGCGGTATGTTAAACAAGATTGAGTAATGACCTTAAGTATCAAGAATAAATGTTGTATGAGTTACACCGAGTGAGATTGAAAGATCGTGGATGCGATAGCAACGAGTCAAGTTGGTCGCTAAGTCGAACTTGAGTAGGCGTACTTGTAAGTTGGCCGCATTAAATTGAGTTTCGAAGTAGGCGAACATTTATGTTGGCCGAATGTCGCATTCAGCTTTGAATAAGCGAATGTTGCGTATGTGATCGATATGATCACCAAGGCATGGTTAGATTGAATGTATGTCAAACTTGAGCGAACGATAGGGCATGTTGGTCCAGTTGTTGTGCCAACTTGAGTAAGCGAACGCTGGAGCTGGGATCGAAAAGGATCGCCACAAGATAGTTAACTTAAAATAGATGTCGGACCTATACGGAGTGTAAAGTCGAGTAATGACTCGATTCCGAGTGGCATATGCAATACCACTTGTGCGATCTGTGTAGCGAAGCTTTGTATCGATAATGATAGGCTCGATTTCTGAGTGGTATATACAATACCACTTAGAGATAGCTATGTTAAGCCGTTTGGTGACTTGCAATAGATTTCGTCAAGACAATTGTGTTGTTACGATAAGTCTGTCCTCAACGGACGGAGTAGTACCGAGACTCGAGTGGAAATGACTCGATAGAAGTCGATGCTAGTATGCTTCGATGAATTGAGTTGAACAATTATGTGAGAAGTCGTATCCATGGATGATACATCGGACGAGGATTCGTTAAGTATAAGTCAAACGATAGGCTGAGCATAGCGAAGGAATGTTACGTTGAGGAAATAGTGGACAAGGTCGAATTTGCGTTGAATCGGTACAAAAATTGTTCGGAACGAGTTGAGTAGATATGAAGTAATCATACGAAACGAATTTGAGTTAGTACGATGAGTCGGTAGCACGATTTGAAAGTGCGAGTTAGGAATATGAGAATTGGTATATAAATTGTAAATCATGTCTCAGTGATGGTAGTTAGTTACAACGGAATGGATCTTGATGTGTGTAAGACTTGATTTGTATTCGAGTTCGGATAATAACAGTGATTGCAACGAATTGGAGCTTGTGAGAGAGGAAGATGTTCAAGTTATGCATATCGACGATGGTATTGAGGCGTATCAGAGATGATATATAATAACTCAGGGATAATCTGATCGAATGAACGAAAATTTTGCTCAGCATTGTTGTTGGATGAATAAGATGCAAGTTAAGTTGACGTTAGCTTGGATGATAATGATAGAAATGCTTCGGAGAATTTGAGAGTGGATGAATATTACTTGGATGAAAAAGAAAGTGTTATGCCTATGCTTCGTGTATAACCACTACGTTGACGTTCTTGTCTTGCGCGAGCGCAACACCAGCCTCGTACATGCGTAATGTCGAATTAAGATGATCATTTCGCGTGACCGCTGGTATGGTGATTCATCGGGCGGGGATGATCGAACTTACATGGCATGGCAAATTGGATTTAGATTTGTGGTTTGATGCAAAAGTTGTTCGAGGATGGTTTTGATGAGTATGGAATGTGTCGAACTATGATCCCGAATAGGTAAACTCAGACTTAAGGCGAGTAGATGTCATACGACTAGCAAAAATAGTCGATGGTAATGCATGAGTGATTCGAGTAGTAAACGACACAACAGATGCACGAGGGTAGATAAATGGTGGATTGGTAAATTATGTCGGATTGGATGAAGTCTTATAGGAATTATCGAGAATTGATTTAGCTTTACGATTGGATATTGCATGGTTCGTAGTAACTGTCCCTCGTTGATGATCTTCAATTATCGAGCGTAGTTCGGGGCAGATGACCCTAGAAGACTTGACCACCAAATCAAATGGATGTTGAAGACCGTAGGACGACCCTAAGGAAGTCGTATGAGAAATTACGTCGATGATGAAGGATAATATAGTGCATGTTGAGGATAAGTCTAAGCGATTGAGTATCATGTTTCGAAAGTTAGCGAGTACTAGAATCGATATGGTCAGAGGATTACAGGTCAATCAAATAAGTATTCGAGTTGTTTGCTAGTCGACGATCGAATAGATAGTAAGGAACGTGCTTAGCATATCGATGCGGTAAGGCGATTGCAAGAATTCTGCAATGCGCGAGAGTAACGGATAGTAGAATGACCCTAAAAGTTGTGTTGTAGATCGGTTTGAGCAACGGTTAGGTTATATGTGTTGAGCGCACATTCTATGTTACGAAATGAACTAGTCAGGATTGATTCAAAAATTGAGTAGAGGATTCGTACTCGGTCGAGAATCATAGATGGACGTAACGTAAGAGACCTTGGGTCAAAAAGATTGTTGCCTTTGAGCATCGTAGACTCAAGTTAACCTCTTATATCAGAAGAGATTAAGCATGATTTCTGGATAAGTTACCTAGCAGAGGTAGCCCCAGACGCGATACGTAGATAGTTTGAAAACATGGATCATGTTGGAATAGTTGCGTACAATGTATAGTACGGATTATAGGCAAGGAAAGTTGGACATGTTGGACTTAGTCAATATCGTTAATGCCAAATGTTATGAACGACTAGATGAAAGACTTGAGTTATATGAGAGATAGGAAAACGGTTGGGTGAATAGACATTGCAGAGAATTATTGCGATCGGATGCACAATGACTTAATATAATGTGTGCGTTAGATGGCCAGCGAGAAACTTACGAGATTGAAGTAACAGTTTTAACTTAAGTTATACGCAAAAATATTGGAAGATGATCACGTGTTATGGAATAATGCATACGAGAAGTATTTTGGGAATAGACGCTAAGATCTGACCAAGTCGAGTACGGAATAGCTGGTGGTTGAGGATTTAAGTTGAGCCTATGAGTTGTCCCGATATCCTACAACTGAGCTTGGCTGAAATGCATATATTGGTGGGATGCCTAAAATATGTGTATGATCCAAACTAAGTTGTATGATTCAAGCGATAATAGTACGAGATCGTGAAACGATCTAGCAAAACACTTGGTTTGAGAGTTAGTTCGGTTCGAGGACGAACCTTGTTTTAAGTGGTATATTATGTAATTCTCCGCTCCGTACGGTGCATTATGATGAGTCGTTGACTCGAAGAATGCGTTGACCCGATGAAGTATCGATGCGAATTGATGTAAAGCCTAAGGTCGGTTGGAACAAAGTCTTAACTTCGGTAGATCTGGTGTGCAGGCTATGCTTTTGCGCTGGATTGTAAAAGGTCGACATTTTGCCTTGTTTGAAATGATGTCCGCGAAACCAAATCGTCACCTTGCAACGGATTGTGGCATTGGCACGGTAGGCCAAATCAGTCGAATAGTTCAACGGAGTGGCTAAGTCAGAAGAGTTAGCTGTCACGCCCAGAACCAGAATATTGGAGAGCGGGGGCAGACATAGCCAGCTACGTATAATGAAATGGGATCCACTCCAGTATACGGTCACGGCTGTCTAGATATATGAGGGTTTATCTACAAGCCATCAGTCTCTTAAGGTCAATAACAAGTCTAGTGTCTCAATCACGAGCAAATAAGTAAATGTTACAAGATGTAAGATCATCAAATATACAATAGTAAGGCGTCCCAAACATTACATATTCAGCTGATCATGAAGCTAGTCGTTACAAAATGTGAGGACTAGCAAGAGTTTAGTCATACATGATCAACCCTAGGTTGCCAATCATGTTACAGCCCGTAGGCAGACAATAAGTAAAAATGTACACGAGCTAACACTGGCTCGGCGGCTAAACGCCTCAAAAGAATAATTTTACAATAGAGTGGAAGAGCAAAAATAAATCCACTCGTTGCCCTGGTTACGCCTGGTGTTCACCATCGGGCTGGAAAACCGGTAGATCCTCTGGAGCTGCTCTGGTATCTGGCCATACAAAACCAGCTGGGTCAGACCCCAGAAAGAGCAAGTACCACAAAGGAGGCTTCACTTAGGAACTAAAACCAGCAATTAGCACAAGAGTAAAATATATAAAAGACAGTAATTAAAGAAAAGCAGGACAGGTGATATACGATGAGATAACCATGAGACTATTCAGATAACCAGGTTACAACCCGTAAACCAAACAAGGACCGGGGTTGTAACCCTTCGTCTGAACCGAACTTGGTTTCTCCCACCATTTATCGGCAAGATAAAATAAGAAAACAGGTCATGTGACAATCTTGTACAGAATCAAGACAAGAATAGATTAGAAAAACTTTATCCAACATTTCACGGCCAAGCAATAAGTACGGCTTGATACTTTAGCTAACTAGGGTTATCGCAAGCCTAATTACTAACAAGATGCAGTGAGATTATTCCACAGCCACAAGCCCTGCAGACCATCCAGGCTATCCGGACGCAATTAGGGGTTGAACTCAAGTGGGTACATCGTCCAGAAAACGCATGTACCCTTAGGTTACTTAGAGGGTGCAACACATGACAGTGTGCTGGAAATGTGCCCTACTCGACGGCAGGCTACAGATCCCAAGTGGGGTGCCCAGATAACGGGATTGCTTGTAGCTGGGAAATCTCTTCATGACTACTGGATTATTCTAGTGATTAGCCTTAGTCGATTTCAGTGGATGCCACCTGACCGTGGTACTCAGGGATCCCCATCCTAGACATGATGCAAGACAAGACGGGTTCATTTGTACAAGCACAATCGTCCACGGTGTCCAAGTTATTCAATCTTGTCAAGTCGTGTTAGCCGTCGCAACAGTATTTCAAAAAATATCATGTCAGGTTTATCATGTCAAGAGTGCGCCACGACGGGACACTATCAAGAATTATCATGTCAAGTTATCATGTCAAATTGTCAGGTCAAATTGTCAGGTCAAATTGTCAGGTCAAATTGTCAGGTCGGGAGTGCACCACGGCGGGTCACTATCAAGTCATGCCAATTATCAAGGAGGAGAGAAACTTGCACAATTAGAGAATAATATATTAATATTATATATATTCCTGAAGCCAAGGAGAAATTCTACAACTTTCATGTTGGGAGTGGGAAGAAATTTGGACCACAATTCACGCAAAGAAGACATTTAAACAATCAAAGTGGGACCCATGCGGTCCAAAAGTGGGAGAACATACATGCGGTCAAAGAGAGTGGGAGGCCACCCATGCGGCCAACATAACAAAGAGGACATGAAATCAAGTAAGACAAAAGATAGTGGGACCCGCAATAATTGCAAGCTCCTACTTCAGCAAGCAAGTCAACTAAAAGAAGTTAGTGGGACCCCCACAATTAATGCAATAAGAAAAAGGTTCACGTGAACCAATTAAATGTTGGTTCATGTGGCCACACAATTAATCATATAATATAATAAGCCATGTCAGCACATATGGCCATACGACCAAAGAATTTGTGGGAGGCCATGCGGCTCCAAAATAAAATGCAAGCCAGCAACTTTATGCTTCATGCGGCCAGGAACTGTGGTTGCATGCGGCCAAGATTTTACATAGGCCATGCGGCCGAAGAATTAAGGTCAGAGCAAACTTTCATGCGGCTGGTGCCAAGAAAACGGGCTTAAAGCATTAAATTCAATTATTAAAGCTTTAATTGCATAAAACATTAAGTAATAAATGCAAGGTCTTAATGCAAATAAGCATTAATCAATAAATTAGGGTCTTAAATGCAAATAAGCATTACACTACCAGAAGCCTATGCGGCTCCAAAATAATTGCATATAAGGACAAAATACATATAAGGACAAAAAGCTTATAAGGACATAAAGCTTTAGCCAAGCATATAAAGCATATCCTGTAATAATGGCATAGATTCAAGCCTATACGGCTGCTTGGGAAAATGCATTATCCTATGCATTTGATTGCATTGGCTTGTAGTGGATGCATACGGCTGAGCTTGGAAAAGAGGCATTAAAGCAAATGCTATGCGGTTCACCTTACAAATTCTCATGCGGCTGACTTTCAAGAATGTGCTAACAATGCATCAAATGCATGCATTAAATAGGCAATAAAATATTATATGCATTAGGTGCACGTTGGAATATTGCATGTATATGCGGCTCACATGGGTGCTGATGCATTCCATTCTTAATACATTAAATAATGATGCCTATGCGGCCCAGCAAAATTCTATAGGTCAAATTGGACCAAACGAAATTCTCTGCAACATGGGGTCATCAACTAGCAAAATATGCCAGTTTGATGGATCAAAATCCTGGAAACCGAAAATATCACAAGCTAGATCTACAAAAATTTTACCATGGAAATGAAAAATGCCAAGTACTAAAGTGGTTTAGAAACACATGAGAAAGACAATGGAACAATAAAAATGGACTTCCTCCATAAAGCAAGATGCACTTGCCTAAGCTCTCCCTCTCTCCTGGTAGGTGGAGAAGTAAAGATGGAGAAGAAGAATGAGTAATGAGTAATAATGGAAGAGAGAGAGTAGGATTGATATTTATGGTGGGAGTGGTGGTAGGTGGGAGTGGTTCTCCACATAAAACCAAAACAAGCCCAACCCACTAAATCGAACCAAACCAAGTCAATGCAATCCCATGATGAACCATGCTAATGCAACATACAAAAAAATAAAACCCAAGGCTAACTAATTATGACAAACCAAAAATACGTACCCGAAATACGTATACGTATTCCCAATACGTAATACGAGATATGGGCATTACATTAGCCGTACAACCAAGTTATGGAATCGAGCCGCTTCAACTCTGCGAAACTACAAGGCGCATCGACTTAAGGTGAGCGGGTTCTTGACTCTCTCTCCCTAGTCCTTCACGTCTAATAAAATATATCCTTGTATGCGTAAGTTGCTGTCAAGTTAGCAAGCGTGGCTCGAACGGTTAAAGGTCTTAGCTTGTGTCAAACATTAAAATAGAACATTGAACATTAAAAAATTGAAGCGATGTGCATCAAGTGTACGGGTCGCAATAGGACGGTGATGGTAGAACATTGAAAGGACAATATCGAAATGTGCATCACATGCACGACTCCGAGAACATTGAACACTAGGCCTATGACATTGATTATGGCGTTAAGCGTACCCTCGTGTACGGAAGCTACAAAATGAGTAAGTAACTACAGAACTTCTGTTATGTGAAAACCTATGAATGGAACGCGTTGAGTATAAGTACGAGATGTCTAAGCCGTTGGGCGTCGTGCATCAATACAGATGTGTTGGGGCATAACGCCAAAGGGACTTAAGATAGAGATGAAGGATTATGTTTATGGAATATGAGATTGGTTGGAATGATATAACTTGTATGCTATGACGCGTATTGCATGATCAATGGACTCAGATGGCCCGTGCACGGGTGCGGCTTCCCTCGAACGGTTACGACCGGGGCACCGGGACCGTTCGGCCTAGGAAGGAATTATGTATAGAATTTATAGTGCATATCATTAGGACGGATTGTGACCGTCCAGTGTTGTGATAAGCTATAATATCAGTAAGTTTGGGATCCGTCAGATACTGGGCTAGCAACCCATACTGGAGCGATCATAGGCTTACACATAAGGATGTCAAGTCCATTACGGTATGAAACACCGTGACCTTCATATAGATAGAGACGGTGGACTGAGATTAGAGTTGGGTACAGGCGCAGGGCCTGCCACCCTTATGCATATGTCTAAGTATGGTTGGTTGGTTGCATGAATTGTGTGATTGCTTATGTAAAGTCCTAACCATTGCAGGCTAGGCAAAATAGGACGGAGGTGAGCACGATCACTATGTCTATGTTCATATTTTGTCTAACTGTATCTGCCGTAGGGATACGGTATCGGACACATTATGATAAGTTGCTATTCTTGAATATTGCCATGAAACTAATCCTAATGCTAATTAGAAAGATCACCAAATAATGTTGCATGTTTCACTAAATGTACTTAGTGTTTGGTTTGGGTACGAGTGGGTCTTCATCAGTGCAGCATTGACGAAAGCACTAATCCCCCACTAGTTTGTTCGTAGGTTCAGGATATGTTCGTCTCGAGGCAGGGCTTGGCTTGGATGCGCCGAGGCATGGAGTCCTTAGCATTTCAAGAGGAGCTACCGTATTGGCGTTCGGACTTGCAACATGGAGATGTTCGGTCGAAGACTACTTGTTGGCTACAAAGAGGCATAATGTATGGAATGATGTAATCCTTTGTGAGCTAGAGAGATCATGAGCATTGTAGCCAATTGGCATATTCAGTTGGGCTATTCAAGCCTTTGTAATCTTCAGTTCATTATTAGTGAAAGAGATTCTTTTGTATACTATGCTTCCTTCCGCTGCTTATGTTATCAATTTGAGATAAACGCTATGTGAACCTGTTATCTTGCCTTGCACGAGCGCAACTCCATGCTCATGCGGTATCACGTCCCAACGAGGATGATGATTCGGATGAAATCTAGCGAGAACGAGCGATTTTCTGGGTCGAGGAGTGACAGGTATCCCCTCCTCCATTGTTGTTGCCCCCACCTCTATTGAAGTTATTTATCTTTGGTAGTTCTTTATCTCTTTTTTTATTTTGTTTTTTTAATTAGGTTACTGTTTTGATACTCAATCTTTGTTTAGAATTATGGACCAAAGTATTGTTGAAGAAGAGATTGGGTCATTCAACCCTATTATTGGTCCCCAAGAACCAACGATTACGTGTGAACCATCCTCGGTAAGTAAACTAAAATGTTAATTTTCGAGATTTCATATGCCTGTACAAAGACAGAACTGAAGTGCTCGACTTACAGTCCTATACAAGGACTGGACTGCAGTATAGCTCTGCAGTCCTGTAAAAGGACTGGACTGCAGTACTAAACTGTAGTCTATTCAATCGCATGACTCCTGCTCTACCTTAATCAAACTTCATAGACAAGTTTGGCTCCCTCCTCTCTCTAATTTGTGGAAAGCTAACTTTGACGGGCTTACGTGGACAATTGCATGGCTGTGGCGACGGTGTTGAGGGATAACACTGGGCATTTTTGACATGCAATATCAGTTCGTCAGGAGGGTGGGCCTCTGAAAGAGGATAAAAGCTTGGCATTGGAGTTGCCTCTCAAGCTTTGTGGAAGGAAGAATATTTCAGATGTTATTATCGAATGTAATTGCAAAATGATCCTGGATGCTATCAACAACCAGAATTAAGAAGTCCTGTGGCAAGCAAGATATGCTATTGAGTAATGTCATTTCCATTCTACACCTTAACATTGGGACAACATCCCTATATATTCATATAAAAGCCAACATTGTTGAACATGCTCGAATGGAGGGAGGAGGGAACCAAAGTTAGCTTTCCACAAATTGGAGGAGTCATGTGGTTGAATAGTCCTGTACTATTTTACATATTGATATATTGCATAAATTTGTGAGGGAGAGATTGCCCCTTCTTGAAACCTTCCAGAGATGTAAATATCGACGGCTCTAGTCTGAGGGACTCGTCGACCAGTGAGACCATTTCATCGTACCAATGGAAGACCATCTGCTCTTCGTTGTCGCTCTATCACGGACGACCATCCACAGGAATAAACGTCGTCAAGCGTAATCATCATCTCCCCACACCGAAGATGGAAACTGTTCATCTCCGGGTGCCAACGCTCGACAAATGCAGAGACTAGAACGTTGTCGACCGTCTGATATCTATATTTTGCCAAATAATACAAGCTGGTAGGGGCAATAAGGGCCTAGACGTCGTTTGCGAGGTCGTCGTACGCCTAAGAGTGACATTTCGTGCTGTGATTGATAGGTCTTAGGATACGCATATGGGCCTATTCCAACATTTAAAGAACAAAATGTCAACATAATTTGCAACATGATAATGAATACAATACTAGAACTATAAGGCATTGTACTTACAGGTTCATTCCAGATTTTGTACGCAATGTGGTGCTCTATTGACGTTAAGATTGTTCACCCAATTGGACGTGGATTACCCTCACTCTCTAGAGATGAGGGTTGAGATGAGGGTGGGGATGATGGTCCAGCCCCTTCATCCCTTTGATCTCCCCTAGAATCATCCACGAGTGGTACGTACACCTCATTGGAGCTAGATGAAGAACTAACTAAAACTTTTTTCTTCGAAGCCACCCTCTTCACTCTGCCTCGACTCTTTGACCTCGTAGCCGATTCAGTGGCTATAACTAGAGGTTTCTCGGCATAACGCACTAATTGGTGTGTTTTTTGTTTCGACGCTGTCGGACGCTTTCTCTTGGCACCTTCTGCACTAATTGGCATATTTTTTGTCCCGACGTTGTCTGACGCTTTCTCTTGGCACCTTCCTTCCTACGGCTACGATGACAAGAAGAAGTAATACAAAATTATAGCAAAAATAATAAACTCCCTGTAGTCCTAAGTCGATTGAGGACTGCATGCCAACCCTGCAGTCCCCAATTGACAGAAACTCCTTTCTTCCTAATTTTGAAAAAAATAGATGGCTACATTGACTACAGGCCAACCCTGCAGTCCTAAGTCCATTGAGGACTGTAGGCCTACCGTGCAGTCCCCAATTGACAGAAGCTCCCTTCTTCCTATTTTTGAGAAAAATAGATGGCTACAGTGACTGCAGGCCTACCTTGCAGTCCTAAGTCGCTTGAGGACTGCAGGCCTACCCTACAGTCTCCAATTGACAGAAACTCCCTTCTTCCTATTTTATCTCAAATAGATGGCTACAGTGACTGCAGGCCAACCCTGCAGTCCTAAGTCCATTGAGGACTGCATGGTAGACTGTAGGTGTATACTACAGTCCTGATTAACAAGATGCACAAAATTTCAAAATTTGGTACACAAGCTAAGGGAGCGAAAAATAGAAGGAAACATAGTCATACCTAGCTTGAGAACGTTTGTCACGACCCGCACCCGCTTTTTGGATGCGAGCTCGTGAGCAAGCCAGCTACGTATCGAGCGGACTCCAGCCTGACTCGAGTACGTATAAGCTGCCCAGAATAGGGTATTATGTCTAATCTAAACTATATCTCAATCCACAAGAATCATGTAAGACAAGAATGAACAATTATGGATCATGGTCTGCAGTCCATTAGCATATTGTCCGATTAGACTCCAAGAATGATATGAGTCTATAAAATAAGCAGATTATATCATGGCATGGGATATAAAGCACAAAAGGATAATAAAGAAATATCACAAGCAAATACCTGTATCCCTGTAGGTGTAATCACTACCATCATGAGCCGCTAACTAACTCCATGCAATCAGCTACCTGAATAGATCATCAGGTCCTCATGGAACATAGCAAGATACATAAAAATATGCATATCTAACAGTTTAATCATGCAATAATATAAATAGGGTATAAACAGGAACTAGACATAAGTCTGACATGTAGCTACTGACAGATAACTATGAACACGAATACGGGATCAACTATGCATAAATAAACTGTTGGAAGAACAAGAGATCAATGGAATACCAATCCTCGTCCCGACGTGGACTCGCAGGTCAGTTTCAAGACAAGTCATCCTCGCCTCGTGTGTGGAGTCGCAGGTGTAAACGGACAACCCTCATCCCGTGTGTGGACTCGCAGGTTGTGGGAACAATACAGGAATAGCAGTTCAATCACACATACTTACAGACATGACTCAGTCAAGATACATGTGACGACACGGTACAACTCAGTCATAACACAGGTAAGGACAACTCTAGCATGAACCATAATGTGGACAAGCCTGGTGTAACTACGCTATCAAGTTAGGTAATACTGATATACAAGCAAGACAATAAACTAGTAAACATGGTATGTAGAAAACATCTGAATCCATATCAACTAGAGTAACTACATAATAACATACTAAAAATAGAAGAACTATAAGCATGAAAAAGAACTGTAGAGTGAGACAAGATATCTTGCCTAGAGGTTGCACGTAGATCCACAAAATGTCATCAACTGATAAGCCATAAAATCCACATCATCACAACTGTCTTCGAAATCTGAAACAGACATTACCAACATTCTCAGAATAGTCAAATTAGCTAAGATTACCTGTCCTTAAGTCCAATTTTAGACACAGGGGCAAAACGGTAATTTTGGGCCAAAACGGTGTCCGTCGTTTGACCTATTTTGCACCAAAAAGCGTGCCAGAGTCAATGGTCTCTACATCAAACTACATGTCTACGAATTCATTTTGATGATACGAATCCAATGGTATGTCCAGTTTTGGATTTCGGCAGGCCGTGCACAAAATCGCTCGTCGAATCGGATCGTAGGGCCCACAAAATGGTGATCCGATCAACTGTCTCAGAATCGGACCAAACTTGGCATACCGTACCAAAAAAATGATACAGTCCTGTTGGCACAAGTTTCGTCTCAATATGACGCACGTGCACAAATTAATTAAAAAATTTGTACAGAGGCCGATACAGTGAATTTTGACGGATACACATCAAATTCGTCGCAAACACGCAACCAATTTGAATTTTGTCAAAGCCCACACGTCCATGAAGCCGTTACGCACCTTTTTATGCTTTCAGTTTGTGACCATGTCGCCCGGATTGGCGGGACGCACGTCGTATCGAAGGTATTTCTAGATTTTTAAAACAGATTTTTGTCAAACTTTGGGATCCAATTTCTCGGCGTGTACTCGATGTAATCGGGTTCTGCGAATTGGGTCATGAAGCCCTATATGGTATATATGCTCCAAATGGAGGACAATATAAAAATGTACAACTCAATCACAGCTAAGGTAGAAAATACGATAAGATAGATAGATATGAAAGTCGCCAACTAAAATACAATAGGAGAAGAAGTCTAAGAGTCTAAGATAGCATCTCCACAACATCCAGAATAACAAAATCCCAAATAAGGACATAATGTATCCAAAATAAGACAAGACAATAATTAAGATAACTATTCTAGCTAACTAGCCTGGACTACTAGGTAATGTCCTCTGCAAGGACTGGGTCCTCCTGGGAGTCCAGCTCGCAGGTATCATCTAGGCCTACTCCGTAGTATGTATGACAGAACTTCTCAATATCATCTGTAATATTTCAACAGGTCCAGTCAGGACAGGAACGAGCATAATTCATTTCACGTAGTTCATAATATGACTGGAAATGTAAATATGCTATAGAGTAAGATACATGAAACGCTGAAGAATATATATGAAGTAAAAGAGATGACTATAAAGAAATATCTACTATAAGTAAAGAGCTAACAGTGGCTAGTGATGTAGAGTACAAGATAAACATGTGAACGAATTAAATTTGTACATGATTATTCTAAGAGTTTGTACATGATTACACTACTTTAGAATTGTTCACATGACCATTTATACTCCCCGTACCCTAATCAATACACAAGGATCCAGACAAGTTATGTTATTGTACATGATTTCACATGGGAGCCCATAAATAGGTGCACATGAAGTATACAAGAAGGGCTCTGTGAACATGAGAGTACATGAATCACGAGAGTGCACGTGAATGGTGAAAGCACCAAATTACATGATGAAAGTAAAACGCACATGACATGACGTAACCCGATGCTCCCGAAGGGGATAACATCTCATGAAGGGATCCATATAGTACCAATCCATGTTAACAATGTGACAGCATCCAGTAAAGTAATCTAGAGCATAAATATAAATCCTATCAAGTATGAAACGGTCAGAGAATATACTCACCTGGTATCCTGAGTATTCGATGATTATATATGTCCAAACAGAGTAGATGAGTCCTATTTAGAGCAACACAGGTCACAACATGTCCATAATGGTAATATTAAACTTTATAATGCATTCTATATGAATTCTAGGTCATTATAGACTAAAGTCAACTCTTGGTCAACTTTAGTCAACTTTACTAGTCAAACTAGGTCAACTAGGCCAATCCTAGTCCAATCAAGTCTCACTAAGCCTAACCAAGCCTAGGCTAGCACTCAAACGCAATCAAAGCCCTAACAAGTTATCACACAAAATACAAACTATGTATATTCATCCTTAAACAATATATACATAAGTATTCATATAGGCTAGTGCCTAATACACAAGCAAGGCACAAATATGGTACACATATGTAAGTAGGGGGTGAATGTGTGTGTACAACTTTTAGTGAGATGAGGGTGTGTTTGTGTGTACAGGTCACATATGTGTTTGTGTGTACCTTGTGTGTGTGTAGTGTCATGTACACTAGTGTATAGTGTGTGGGTGTGTACTGGTTATATGTGTGTATGCATGTTCAACTGTTGAGTGTATTAGTGAGTGACATGTGTGTGTGTGTTCAGCTGCACAGTATGACAGGGGGTGTGTGTGTATTCAGTGAGTGACATGTGTGTGTGGTTGTTGGCATACAAGTGTAGGGTCAAATTAGGTTTACAACATAGGTTGACAGTGAACAAATTTCCCAGGTTTTCAAGTGCACTCAAACAGTCCTATACAACACAGTTATCATTTAGAAAATTCATCTTAGTGTACACACATCCAATAAACTCAGTTTAATATATTAAGAAAATCGTAAATATTTTAATGCAAACCCAAGTCATTATCCCCATTCAGTTCAAGTATCAGTGAATTTAAGTTCTTTCAAAAATTGACCCAAACATCAAAATAAAAACCCAAAATGCCAAAATAAATATGAATCATTTGATCCCAGTTATGATAACCTAACTGAACTAAACATTGAATCATAAATATCGAATCATAAAACTCAGTTATCAGACATTTACCTGATTCTCAGTTCAGTCCAAACAAGAAACCCAAATTCAAATAAAATTCAAATAGTCATCAAACCAGTATATGCACAGGTGCTAGGTGTTAGCCCAATGATTATATCATATTTTTGAATATGGCTAATCAATTAAGTTTAACATAATGACATCACTAATATTATGCTTGTATCATATTGGTTTGTTTGTCTAACATGTATTTATAGACATGCTGTAAGCATGATCAAACCAGGACATATGCAATGAAGAATTATTGATGGACCAAAGACGGCATCATACAAGAAGATTTCTCTGAACTGCCTAACGACCTATCCGGGGCCTCGCATCGGGGGTTCCGCTACTCGGTCAGCGGACAGGGGTCGAGGGGGCAGCGCCCCCCGTTAGGGGTTCGGAGGCGAAGCCCCCGAAAGATATTCAGATTTCCAGATCTGTTTATCTTTGGACGACCGCCGTCAAGTGAAAAAGGCGTCTTCAAGTCTGCTTAAATATTTGAAGAAAGGCGTCATCAAAGGGCTCTTGGTTTTTCTATTTTCATCAATATATTTTTCATATTTATTGAGTCTAGGAATACGATGTACACTGCATCGTATTGGCAAATAGGCTATCCAAGAAACATTTTCAAAATACCCTTTCATTTTGAAAACAAGCCCACTTACAAAAGCCCAAACTACTTCCTAACTGTTTGACTTTTCAAAAAGCCCAAAACCAATTTGCAAAAACCCTGACAGAACTCCAACAGAACTCCAACAGAACTCAAGGAGAATTTGGCCCGAATTCGGCCAGAGTTCGGCCAGAGTTCGGTTAGTGAACGTTGCTTTTTGAACTTGGTCTTCCTGCAGTTACGGATCCCACCGAGATTTTCTCATAGAGTTCTGCCCGAATTCTGCCCGAATTCTGTCAGAATTCTGCCTTTGGAAAACTATAAATAGAGAAAGATTTTGATCATTTTAACTCACTCATTCATTTTCATATCTCTTCTCTATAAGCCTACTACTTCTTCCAAAGTATTCTGAGCTATTCATTTTCAAATCCCAAGCCAGTTACAATCATCTAGTCGATTTGCCAGTACGGTACAGTCTAGAAGTTTCAGAGTGGTTGTAATCGGAGGCTTGATTGAAGTTACACACTTCACAATTGAAGTTGGTCGAGTACTTCGGATCAAAGCTCGCGTTGTAGAAGTTGCAAGAACTTCGGATGAAAACTTGTGGTGATTTTCCATAGTGGATTCAACTGGTAGCAAGAGTTCTACCGACTGGACTAGTCCTCAACAGAGGAAAACCAGTATACATCCTTGTGTTTGCGTTTGCTCTCTACTCTCTACTTTTTCATTTACATATCTATGATATATTATCTGTGATCTTGCTACTAACATTTTTAAATAGTTAATTTCCGCTGCCTACTCTATTCACCCCCCCTCTAGAGTATCGTGCTTTACAACTCGTTCCTACAATCAGTCTTACAATTGGTAGCAGAGCGGGTACTGCAACTAGAGGTAATATATTCTGATCCCAATTGTTCCTACAATTGGTATCAGAACGGGTGCTTGGTATATAGATATTATTGCAGGTGCTCCTTATAGAGATATTATTGCTTATACCAATTGCTCTTTCAATTGGTATCCTAGTAAGGACTCTATTATTTGGCTTAACATCCTTGGAGCAGATCTCTATTATTTGGCTTAACATCCTTGGAGCAGATCCTCATTATCAGAGCGGGTTATACAGGTAAAGCGAGATAATATTGTTATTATATAACTGCTGTTACATAGATCACAGTATCACATATCACAAGTATGTACTTCACAACTGAAGAGCAATCCTCAAATAGAATCCCACTATTTGATGGAACAAACTATAGCTATTGGAAGACACGGATGAGCTTCTACTTGAAGTCTCTAGATTTTGACTTATGGTCAGTTGTTGTCACCGGCTACAAGAAGCCTACTATCACTTCTATTCTCACATCCTCTATAATCAATAAGCCTTATTATAGTTACACGGAGGAAGAGAAGAAGTTAGCTAGCCTTGATGCAAAAGCTATGCATATGTTTTATTGTGCTGTAGACACAAATGTATTCAATCTTATTTCTACTTGCACAACATCTCATAAAATTTGGAAAGTTCTTGAAGCTACTTATGAGTGCAGGTATAAAAGCAATACAAGCAACTCCAGAGAGAATGATAGTTTTCTTAATAATACAAATATGTACATGACGAAATTGGGATTTAAGGTACAACACAATCCTTTATACGAAGAAGATCTTGCATGTGACAACTACAAGAAGATAGACAACATCCAAGAAGATTGTACTACTACAAGAAAGGAGAGTCACTACGAACAATCAAATGAAGGGAGATCATTGTCTCACAAGCACACTAGCACGAGCATATGGTGTGAAAGCGAAGCAAGTGATTCTGAAGAAGAAGAAGAAGAAGAAGAAGAAGAAGAAGAAGAAGAAAAAGAAGAAGAAGAAAGACCTCATCAAGCTGCAAATTTATGCTCAATGGCATTATCCAACGAGGTACAAAGTAATTCTTTTTCTGAAGATAGTGAATTTTCTTATGATGATTTATCTGATGCTTTCAGTGATCTGTTAGAAGAACACAAGAAAGTATTAGATAAGTATAAGCAAGGTAGAAAGGATATTCTATCCTACAAGCGTGAGAATGAAAAGCTTACTTGCTTATTGAATGATGCTAGAGATACTTCTACTTCTGATAATTCTACTGAGATTTCCACACTTGAGTTTAGATTGTAAGAGGCACTTGATTGCATTGAGAAAAGCACTCAAGAAAATGCTAAGCTTAAGGAGGAATTAGAATCAGAAAAGAAGAAGTATTCTATTGCTTCATGTAGAATTGATGTTCTTTCAGCTAAGTATGATGAGATCTGTGCTAACTCTAAAAAGTTAGAGATTAGACTGGGAAAGCAGGTAGTAGAACCTACAACTCAGTCTATCATAAGACACTTAGCACATCACAAAGTCACATACGTCAGATCTTTTACAAAGGAAGCAAGCAAAGCTAAAGTTTCACACTACCATGCTTTCTATCCACGCACATCATATCATACTACCGCACATTCTCATACTGTTACACATAGTACTAATATTAATTCTTTCTGTCATTATTGCGGTATGAATGGACATGTTTCTAATCATTGTCAGATTAGAAAGCTAGTTGATATGAACTTATGTAAATGGGTTCCCAAAGCTAACAAATGTGGATCCAAGTATTGGATACCAAAGTCTTCACCTAATATTGTAGGTGAATCTTCTCATATCAAATAGAACCATGGAACATGTTGGTGATTGCAAAGCTACAAAGGTCATCTTCCAAGCAATTGCACCAACAGAAGTGTGGTCACTAGAACCACTTCGGTAACATGCTTTCTAAATAGTTCTTAATATCTAGCATGTTCTTACAGATGTTTTGCGATTAGCTTTCATTGATATCTTTTAAATTGTTTATTGTTTGAATCATTGTGAGACATAATCCTAGCATGACTAGCTGTTTAACTTAAATGTTTAGTTCACATTATATAGTATTTATTTTCTATTAGTGTGACACATTTGTCTATGTATGCTTTTTACTCTTAATCTTTATTCTTGAAGCATGTATAGGAGCTTAATTTTGTTTTGGTGAATATGTTTTGACTCTTCGCCTTTAATATTTTTTAATGGCTATTTCTTATCGATTTATCTTTAACATGTCATATTTACTTTGATCAGTATTTTGTGAGTATGTATGTTTAGCACAAGTCTTCTATTTACTTGAAAAGTATATATATATATTTTTATGTTAACCTTGTGCTTGCATAATATACTTTACTATTGATTCTCATATTTTAATTATTTTAATTAACTTCTTATGAATCAATTACATCTTTGTCTAATAAAGTTTATTTATGCATGTTTTTGATCTTGTGATATTATGCTTATTAATGATACATGAATAATTCATTTTCATTCATATATTGCTGATATGTTTCTTATATTTTTGTATAAATATCTTTATGGGATATATGAGTTAAGTTCAAGTTCTATATTATTTTTAAAAGTAGTTTTTAAACTTGTGCTTATCTCATATTTAAGCTATTTTTTTCTTTAAACAAATTCATGTACTTCTTTATCAGCTTCTTCCTCAAAGCCTCTTTTAATGATATTTTTTTTTGGCTTTTTGGTTGACATTTTGGATACATGATATTTTTAATATTTTGATCTTAATAAACCATTATTTGGGTATTTACTTATTTTACTTTTACGGATTCTGGATTTCGATGATACTGTATATATTCTTTTGAATCTAAGTTCTTAAGAGTAGAAATCATTTTGGGAACAAGCCGAAAGGGTCCTTCTGTCATACAGGTGTAAATAACCTGAAGCGACACGGTGCACTAGTCTTCGGACTACCGCTAGCTGGGAACCGACCCCTACAGCTAACACAAAGTGATCAATACTTTATAGACTTAAGATTTATTAATGTCTACTTGCAACTATCGTCTAGTTCTGGATCCAAGGTACTGAACCCAGTCCCTTAGATTCAAGAATACATCAGCGTATCTAGGTCATACATTTTGATTTACAAATGTTTTATATTTTATTGTTACCAAATGATTTTGTAGCACATGTGGATAAATGTAATTCATACATCTTATACCATATTTTACTTTGTTATAAGATTTTTAAGTCCATAGAATATAATTTATTTCATATTGCACTAATTCTTTTTAAATCCTCGGTTATTAAAGAAGAGATTTATTTTGGGTACAAGCCTACAAAGGGTCTGTCTGTCACCATGACTACGGTCGAAGTGAAGCAGTACTTAAGTGTTCCCCGGTGAACCTCCGTTAGCTGGGACAGTACCTCTACAGCTAACCCAAGATTGATCAACGCTTTATAAACTAAAAATTTATTGAGATCTAGTTGCAATTGTTATTAGATAGATTTTGGATTTTAGATTTAATGGATAATATTCTCTCTTTATATTGTCACAAAAGGCAGCATATGTTGATCTATCTTGTTGATTGTGAGATTCTATAGCATAGATCAATTTATGTCATCTTTTGACTTATACGATTATTCATCATGCTAATTTGAAATATCTTTTAAATGTTTTATTTTTAAATGTTCATTTAATGGATATTTCTTCTTTCTGTCTAAAGATGATTGTTTTTCATATTAGTGACAACTCATTGAATATTATGGTCTTGTGATTTCATCTTTAGCTTGCGTAATACTCATATTTTTGAGTTTTATATTATTATCTTCTTATTAAAGTTACTTACTGTCTACAACAGTAATTCTTTGCGGGAAGAAGTCAAGCAAATTGAATTTCTCTCTCAAAGCGTCTCTTTTCTTTAACCTCACGGTTGTCAGGTGGACACCATGCTAAGGGTTTAAAAGGGAAGAAATGAACTTTGATAAGAAGACCTAATATTTTTGAATTAATTTTCTACTTTTGAAAATATGTCTCTGAATTTTATTTTAAAATTTTGTCTATATTATTATTTTTTGGATATAGCCATGTAAAGGTGGAGTAGTTAATTGTTTCAAGTCAATTAGCCTCTTGACATGCCATATATCTAGAATACATTTTTCTTTGGACATTTATCTAGTTATGTTTATTTGTTCAAATGGATTTATTTATGATTTATGGATTCTTTTTGAAATTGTTTCCGTTATTCGAATCACCAGCTTTCAGTCTGAGGACTAAATGGATGCATTCGAACATTTATTAAGACAGTTTTTCATTTCACATTTTTGAAAAGTCTTTTTGATGTCTTTTTGATTTATTGAATCTGTCCGGTACTCAAATGTTATTATTAAAGACAGTTTTCAAAATCTTTTAATGTCTTATAATATTTCTTTTATATATATATTGGAGATATATTTTGTTTTTTCATCTTTAAGCATTTTGTTATTGGATATTTCTTTTTGCCTAAAGATGATATTTGTTTTGAGTTTGAAATTTTATATGCATGTGATCAAAGGAAAGAAAAGATGCATATCTTGGATATCCCTTTGATCTTGTGATTATTTATCGTATTTATTTTATGCATATAAATTATTTTTGAACTATATACGCATATTTTAAGAGGGAGCAATTTAATTGTTTCAATTATTTTATGCCCTTAATATGTGGTATACCTAGTTCATCATGGACATATATTCTGTTAGTTAAAATATCTTGTTGAGTTGTTCATGATATTTGGATTTGTATTAGATGAGAGAATATATGATTATTATTATTATTTATTTTTAATTCTCTCATTCGAATTTCTAAAAGTTATCTTGTCAAATATGTTTAATCATCCTTATTTGATTATTCCTTGAGTTTATATTACATTTGGCATTTTTTATTGAGATTTTATCTCAAAGTTCATGATTATCTATATTTAGACTGATCATACTTTGTGGGGGAGCCTTCAAGTCGACTGAATTTCTCCTTCTCAAGTATTTTGTCTTCATTACCTTAATATTTATCTGATGGATATATATCATGCTAAGGTAATTGAATTCAATTGTATGAACTTGGTATAGATTTTGCATAGATTCTAGTATACTTATTTTGATCTCTTTTCGATGATTATACTCTTTATGGAATTGATTCACTAATTTGTATGGGCAAATTATGAATCATATTTTTTTGTGATCATTGTTCAAGTCTCATTATAGTTTTGAATTTTTTATATATATACTAGATCTGCGAATTTCTATTTCTCATGATTTATTTATGACCAATGATTGATTCCTACTATATCGATAGTTTTTTTTTGGTCAAATGACATTCAAAACATATATTATTTTGGTTTTCTAGTTGGTAAACAATGTATTGATTGATTTCATTTTTTTTAGTCCAACCAACTATGTTGTGTTTTGATAAGTTTTTCTATCTTAGTTTGCAATTTTCTAAAAACTTGTCGTTACACTATTTTCATAATCCTTGATCATGATTTTTTTTTCTTTTCTTTCCTCCTTTACTTATGCTTAAGTTTTAGCTCTAATTACGGGAGAGCTTATTTTTGATCATGTCAAAGGGGGAGAAATAAGTTTAAGTGAGAAATAAGTTTTAGTTATAGCACACATTATAGCACACAATATTCTAGTATTATGTGTTTATTAGTGATACATGCATCTATTGTATATTTATTAAACTTAAAGGATTTGCCATAATCAAAAAGGGGAAGATTGTTAGCCCAATGATTATATCATGTTTTTGAATATGGCTAATCAATTAAGTTTAACATAATGACAGCACTAATATTATGCGTGTATCATATTGGTTTGTTTGTCTAACATGTATTTGTAGACATGCTGTAAGCATGATCAAACCAGGACATATGCAATGAAGAATTATTGATGGGCCAAAGACGGCGTCATACAAGAAGATTTCTCTGAACCGCCTAACGACCTATCCGGGGCCTCGCATCGGGGGTTCCGCCAAGATGTACACTGTATCGTACTGGCAAATAGGCGACCCAAGAAACATTTTCAAAATACCCTTTCATTTTGAAAACAAGCCCACTTACAAAAGCCCAAACTACTTCCTAACTGTTTGACTTTTCAAAAAGCCCAAAACCAATTTGCAAAAACCCTGACAGAACTCCAACAGAACTCAAGGAGAATTCGGCCAGAGTTCGGCCCGAATTCGGCCAGAGTTCGGCCAGAGTTCGGTTAATGAACGTTGCTTTTTGAACTTGGTCTTCCTGCAGTTACGGATCCCACCGAGATTTTCTCATAGAGTTCTGCCCGAATTCTGCCCGAATTCAGTCAGAATTCTGCCTTTGGAAAAACTATAAATAGAGAAGGATTTCGATCATTTTAACTCACTCATTCACTTTCATATCTCTTCTCTATAAGCCAACTACTTCTTCCAAAGTATTCTGAGCTATTCATTTTCAAATCCCAAGCCAGTTACAATCATCTAGTCGATTTGCCAGTACGGTACAGTCTAGAAGTTTCAGAAAGGTTGTAATCGGAGGCTTGATTGAAGTTACACACTTCACAATTGAAGTTGGTCGAGTACTTCGGATCAAAGCTCGCGTTGTAGAAGTTGCAAGAACTTCGGATGAAAACTTGTGGTGAATTTCCATAGTGGATTCAACTGGTAGCAAGAGTTCTACCGACTGGACTAGTCCTCAATAGAGGAAAACCAGTATACATCCTTGTGTTTGCGTTTGCTCTCTACTCTCTACTTTTTCATTTACATATCTGTGATATATTATCTGTGATCTTGCTACTAACATTTTTAAATAGTTAATTTCTGCTGCCTACTCTATTCACTCCCCTCTAGAGTATTGTACTTTACAACTCGTTCCTACAATCCATCCTACACTAGGCACATGTGTTCGTGTGTCAGAGAGGGTTTCGTGTCCACACAAGTGGACACGAAGTGTCCAGAACAGTTTAGTCATGTACAGATACAAACTGCACAGCACAACGTCGTACGACAGGGACACAAGTTCGTGCACACGACACACGACACGTGACACCTCGTGCTCATGTCCATGTGTTCGCCAGGGATAGGGCTAGAGGGTTGACACCCTGATTTGGGTTTAAAACGTGTCTGTGTGTGACACGACACACGTATCAGTCGAAGGAAATCGACTGAACCGTGTCAGTGTAAAACACATGCGTGCGTGAGAACGTGTCCGATATGACACGTGGCTAGGCGTGGCTTGGGGAGTGACCTGTTAGTTACTGTCCCGACCTACCAGCCAAGTGTCAGGCCACCACATGGCGTAGCGTGTCCAGATTCAGTGTCGGGTAGTAGGACATCCGAGCGGAGGCTCATACTGCGTGTCCAGTCCAATTTTGGATACAATAACGGCACGAAAATCAACTCAGTCATGCATGAAATCAAAAAGCACATGAAGCTCTACAAATCAGTTCAAAAAGAATTCAAAAACAGCAATAAAAATCCCTCTTGGGCATTTCATCAAACACCTATAAGCCTACACTGATACGTGTCCGATACGGACACCAAATCAATACGAATTTCCACCAAACTTTTTCTATAGCTAGGAGACACGTAGATGGATGCATCTATGGAATTAAATCTGGATTTTAGGATAATTTGCAGGGATTACCTATAGAGAGCCAATCTCCAAGAAAAAGCCCCAAATAGTGAAGTCTCCTTCCTCAAGCTATGTCCCAATAAGTTCCCCTCCTTGCAAGCTAGCCTCTTCCTTCTTCTACTCCAGGTTTGGATTCAAATGCAAAAGATTGGGATCAATTTGGTGGAGGAATGATGAAAGGGGAAAGAAATTAGGTTTTTCTAAAGGAAAATTTCTAAAAGAGGCAAGTGGTTATGAAGAGACATTATATAGGCTGAAATTAGATTTAATTTGGGCTGTGGTGGCCGACTATGTAGGGGATTAGGGATAGGGTTTCATGTAAATGGGCTTTGAGCCTAGTTCATAAGCTAGCAAGCTCAACCCCTTAGCTATAAGTCTAATTACAAACTCTCCCAATCCTCTCATAAACCCTAGCCACACTCAAGTCAACCAAAACCAACTTAAGTCACATTAGGGTCCCATACCATGCTAACTAAGTCACTAAAGTCAAAGTCGAACTCTAGGCTAGTCTCTAAAGTCACAGCTAGCAAAACTCAAAATCACAATACCAATGCAATAAATAATAAAATAATTCCCAAAAACCTAAAATGAGCAAATTACACTCAAGACTAAAATGTGGTAGTGACAAATCTACCCTCCTTAAAAGAATTTTATCTTCTAAATTGAAAGGCAAAACTGAACTGTTGGGAAGGATATACAATCATACCTCAAGGTCCAAAAATATATGGGTATTGATCGCGTATCTCATCCTCCCGCTCCCTGTAGGTCCTAAAAAATCAAGTTGCACCCATCAACAAAGTCATGAAAATCAAGAAAAATATATTTCAAATGAACTACGCAGACATCAGATTGTGCATCATCCAGATGGCATAGGCTGGATTGCGCACACTTTCAAGTGCGCAAGCTGACGTGGTAATGTCATCATTACCTGACACAATCAAATCTTCTGACAACTGACAGCACAAAGAACAAGGAGACTGTTCATTTATTGTGTTGTACAAAGCTCGAGGACAGCTGTACATGCAGCGTAATATGTTTGTCGCGCAATCCAGCTCAGCGCAGTCCATCCTAGCGCAATCCAAAGTCAGCGCAATTCATGTGGTGCACTTCATCATGACAACTGACAAAAGTACATGTGGCATTCATGCCATCAATTGCTCGTTACGTGGCAACCGTCTGCACACGATCATGCGCATTTCAATCAAATGATGCCATGTGTCCAAGACAGTTGGCCCACGACCAGACAACTACCTGTGTAGTCTGATGCTGCGCAATTCAGTGCCTGTGCAATCCAACTTGCGCCATTCAGAATAACTAAAAGTTAGTTATTTCCAGAACTCTATAAATAGAGTTTCAAGTCTTCATTCAAGGGGATCAGACATAAAAGTTCAGAAATTTCAGAGAGTTCAGGAGTTCTTGTCTAAGTGCTGCAGCATTCTTCCGAGGCTTTTGCCTTCAACTTCAGAGGCTACAGTCTTCAAAGTTTACATCGTCCAAGGGATAAAGCAATCGTCTTCTAGATTGGATTCCTACAGTTGTACTTTCCCAGAATTCTTGTAATCTTTACAAAGTTTGTATCAATAAAGTTCATACTTTTATTTTTTGCAAACAAAATGGCGACTCTGCTGGGGACGACTTTCTCCTCTGACGAGGAAGTGACAACTCAATGTGACATTGCGTCTATCGGAAAGACGCAGAAGACGCTGGTTGTGAAGGTCAACCAGACAGCCTATGAAACCATGATCAACTCCAGGACCACTCCTCGCACTACAGCAACTTCTGCCACGAGCAGAGTGCGCCCAGTGTGGGTCCCTAATACTGCTGCACAGTCTGTTGATTCTGTGCCTAAGACTGCTGTGCAGTCTAAGATCTCTATCACCAAGACTGTTGTGCAGTCTAAAGTCTCTGCTGTTGCACAATCTGCCTCTGCCACTCATGCGTAGTCTGCTATGGCTAGTGCACAACCTACATCATATGCTGCTTTGTCAAAATACAAGACTCCTGTCCCTCTGGCGCAGTTGGCTGCAACTCTGCCTGCGCAGTCCACTACTCCAGCAACCAGAGTACAACTCAAACACTCTGGCAACAAGGCTTCTACTGCGTAAACCACTCTGGTTGAGGCCAGAAGATATTATGCCAAGACTCCTCATGCACAATCTGCCAATGCGTCATCAACCCATGCGCAAACTGTGTCTGCGCAATCCAAGAGAGACAACCCTTTGGCTAATCTCTCCTCTTCTCACAACAAAGAGAAAAGCTCTGCTCCTTTCCAGCACCTTGCTGCTCCTGCGCAATCTACTGGGGGTAGTCTTTTGGCTATTCCTCCTTCTCTCCAGAACAAAGGAAAAGGACCTTTGGCCTTTTCTCAAACTTCCTCGTCCCATGACTTGGAAGACAACAGAGGGAAACGCTCTTTAGCTAACCCTTCTTTCCAAAACAAAGGAAAAGGCCCTTTGGTCTTTTCTCAGTCTTTTTCGGTTTTTACCGTTGAAGATCAATCTGAATGTGCTCCGGCACCAGTCAGTACAAGGACCCTTTCTCACAAGGATTCTCCTTCTTTCCTTGCCAAAAGGAAGTGTGCTGATCAGAGAGGTATTCTGCCTACTCCGGTAGCAGAGTTCTAAGATCTTCCAACCCTCAAGATCTCCCGCTCAAGACAGGGAAAATTGCTGGTGTCTCAGACGGAAACCCCTGGGGGTGAGTTTGCTGATCTAAGAACTTATCTCAACAGGCCAACTTCGGTGAAACGTAAACAACCAATGCCGAAGACCAAACATCATCAGAAGAAAACTTTCGGGATCAAGAATCCGGACACCTATGCCAATGAAATGAGCACTTTCCTGTACACTCAAGGGACAAAACATTTGAAGAACCGGAACTATGTTCCGAATGTTATTAAAGAACATATCCCTCGAACTTCTTCTCGTCCCATTGCTGTTTCCGATCTCCGAGAACACCTCAAGCAAAGACGGGACAACATCTCAACATCCCCAGTACAACCACTTGGACACCATTGCAATCACAAGGTTGTCATCAAGTGTTGTTGTCAGACAACCAGACAATCTGTCTTCGACCGTTTAAACTTTTCAAACTCAGAACCTATGTCGGAAGATGAAGACGAGGTTTTGTATGCCTCCATCAACATGACTTCCAGAGACACTGGGGGTAGAAAGTGCTCCAAGCACGGTAAGCCTCGCAAGCCAAGCCAACGGTACTTGGATCTACTTCAGGAATCTTCTGAAGGAGTATTCCAACATACCAGATCTCGAAGCCGAGACACAATCAGTCAAAGGAATCTTCAAGATCCTTCTGGTCATCTTTCTCTTTCTCACTCAGGAGATAATTCTTTCTCCGAATATGATGCATACAGCGAAAGCTCAGAGCAGATAGTGTCCTCCACTGTACCCAGAGAAGTGACAGCTTATGTTGTCAATAAAGATTCCGATGTTTCCAGTTCAGCTAGTCAAGAACAAAGAATAGCTGCACTAGAAGATAAGCTGAAGACAATGGCAAAAATGGTCGCAAGTATGCACTCTATCATTGTGGCCTAGCACACAGTGCCACCGACCGTACCGCCTGCAAATTCTGAAATCATAGCATCGTCGGTGCCTATTAATGCAGGGCTGGGGGTAGCATCTACTCAAGTACCTCCTGTACAGATCCAACCTACACCTAGTCAGTCAGGTGCTGGGGGTAGTGCTTATGATGCTGTTCCTCCTTCTAACACCGTGGTTCAATCTGCTCCTTCTACATCAGTGGAAGATGCCAATGAAGCTGTGAAGCTCCTGCGAACTCAATTCGCAGCTTTCAAGGAGAAGGACAACTTGCAGAGATTGGGGATTAAGCAACCTTACCCAGTTGAATGAAAGGAAGTACCGTTTCCTCCGAAGTACAAGATCCCAACCATCTCGCTGTTCGATGGCAGCACTTCTTTCAGTCAGTTCATTAACCACTTTGAGGTTATGACTGTCCAACTTCAACCAAATGACGCTCTTCTTACCAGAGTATTCGTCGACTGTTTAGCCGATGTAGCATACGATTGGTATAGAAGCTTGCTCGATGGTTATATCACCTCCTTCTCTGGCTTAAAACAAATCTTCTTAGAACGATTTTACGACGGGATCAATGACATGACTATGTCAGCTCTCAATAAAATCAAACAAAGGCACATTGAAACTGCTGAGAGCCTCATTGAAAGATTTTACAGGAAAGCTTTGAAAATGCCTCCTGGAACTCCGGCTGCTGTCACCATAGACACTTGCAAAGCAAATCTATTGTCTATCATCAGCATGTGGACGGGGTCTACTCAATTACAAGATTGGTCATCCTTCATTGTCAACGCTAAAGCAGCTGAAGTTAGCGCCCACAAATTTAAGCAGCTAGGGGTACAAATGTCTAACCCCGACTGGGATGAACATCAAACATCAGGTTGTGGCAATCGCCAGAACAACCAAAAAGCAAAAGAAACTTTGAACATCAATTTGAACATGAATAAAGAATCTCTGGCGGTCAATGTAGCTCCTCCTACGTCCACTCCTACTCCTTCAGCACCTCCACCGAGAGAACCTCGTCCTAAAGTAGAATATTCTTTTGACAAGAATGACACAGCGAGCATCTTTGATTGCTTAATCAAAAGAAATAAAATCCAACTTCCAGATCCAAAGAAGCCCGATGAAGTCGGTAAGACTGATCATCCCAAGTACTGTGTCTATCACAGGTTCATCGGACATCCCATTCGAGCATGTTATGTGCTCAAAGGCAAAATCCAGGAGCTGGTCAACGCTGGCGTCGTCACTCTGCAACAAGATGAGAAGACTGTGACTGCAAATATGGTCTCAGTTCAATTCGGTGACTTCTCACCCCAGATGGTGCAGTATGGTGTTATTCCTATCCTTAAAGCTACTCTCGAGATCGAGAATCTCCCTCCTCCACGAAGTGAAGGTCTCGTCCCCTTGTCTTTTGACTATGGTGAGATTATGTGGATTTATCCGGATCTTGCTTCAAAATTTGAACTTTCCTCTTCCTCCAAGAAGAAAGACCGCTCTAAGGGCAAAACAAAGATTTGTAATATGGTGTCTTTTGACCCCATACTTGATAAAGAAATCCTGCTGGGCACCAGATCAGGGAAAGCTTATATAAAGGATTACCCCGAAGCCCAAGAGAATCCTGCTTCTTCCTCTGAGCCTGCTTCAGTACAGCCTGTGTCTATTGAGGATATTTCTTCTGCATCCTCACCGGTTGTGATACCCATTCCTCCCAAGCCGGCGGTCGCTGACAAAGGCAAACAGCAAGTCCGCTTCGATAAACCTTTGAAGAAGACATCTCCTTCCGGACTTGAGAAGCCTTACAACTTTGATATCTTGGCTCAGTTGGCCAATACACCGGCCCGGCTGTCAATCTTCAAGCTCTTGCGCCTCTCCAAAGAGACTCGGGAAACTCTGAGTGAGGCTCTCATGCAAGCTGAAACCTGTTTAGCCTTTCTGAAGAAGCCAAAAGTAGAACCAGTCTCTTGCCTCCATTGTCATAGTGTGTTGGAGTTAATTCCAAACATAACTTTCACACAAGATGATATGTTAATGGAAGACAACATGCATGATCGTCCTCCTTACTATACAGGATACGTCGACTCGATGAAAGTCGATCGTATTCTGATAGATCCAGGGTCTGCTCTCAGCATTATGCCGAAGACAATGTTGGATGCGCTGAAAATCCCAGTGCATAGTCTCTCTAGTACAATCACCACCATCCTTGGGTTCAATCAGGAAATGAGTGAGCCTCTGGGTGAGATTCGCCTAAAACTCCAAATAGGCAATCTTCGCACAAAGGTTACCTTCTATATCATTGACAATCATGGTTGTTCCTACAATGCTTTGATGGGAAGACCATTTCTGCATGAGCATAACATTGTCCCTTCAACTCTCTATCAATGTTTTAAATATGTTGATGACAATAGAGAGGTACAAAAGGAGGTTGCTGATCTCTATCCTTTCAAAGGCGTCGAAGCATATTGCAATGATGCTCGTATGTACAAGGACGAATTTATGAAGGTTGTCCTATCTTTGGATACTGAAGAAGAGCAAGAAACAGTGCCTAATGACACCCTCATCATTCATGTCAAAAGGCGTGTTTCTCGTCCTCAATCCTCCAAGCCACTGGCTATTCACTTGCCAGTTCAGAAGCAATCAATTGATGATCAAGATCAAAGGGAGCTCACCTCTTCTGAGCCGCTTGTTATCGACTTATGTCGTAACAAGGAAAAAAGGCAGCTCACCTCTTCTGAGCCACTTGTTATAGATCTATCTCATAACAAGGAGCAAAGGGAGCTCACCTCTTCTAAGCTGCTTGTTATCGACCTCTGTCGTAACAAAGCTAATCCTCCTCCATGTTCTTCTTCTCCCCCTCTTATAATCAATCTGACCAAGCCTGCTAAGGCTAAAGGTCCTGCGGTAAATACAAATGTACAAATCAATGAAAAAGCATCTACTTTCCAGTATACTGATGTCATTTATCATGCTAAATGCTATTTGGATATGTTAGATAGCTTTCAGTCATTTATAATGGGAGTTGTGCAATCTCTTCAAACTGAAGTTTCATTTGAACACCCAAAGGATTCATATCGTATTGTTCCCACTCGTAAGAAAGGCGAGAGTCCAATACTTTTTTAGTAAAGGACCAGAACAACAATTCAGCTATACAGATGATAGCAAAGTTAACGACACGGGGCATCTTCAACTCCGTCGTTACAGTCAACAATCAAAAGACATCATTCGAAAGATGGTTTACGACTTCAAGAGCGGCCTCAACTACGATAAAGGACGGAGAAATACTATCCGTACGACTGTGCCGAAAGAAAAGTAAGAGATGTACTACAGCAGGACCAAAAGAGGTCTCGGATATGCTTCTCCTCAAGTGTTATCCCCAGCAGGCTCTGAATTCAATAGTGAGGAGCGCTCTAACTCTTCTGATACCAGATCGTGGGATTCTGACACCAGTATTAGTCAAGTTCATCGGTTAACTGCATCTTCTAACATGGTCTCCGTTGAACTTCTAGAAGAATATGACGAGGATATTGAAGAAAATCCTGAAACAGATCCTTGGGCTCAACGAATGGATACCCGGTGGGAACTCCGATTCGAACAAAGGGAACCTTCTACCGAAGATCATTTAGTTCAAGTCGTTGTAGGAGAGAGCGGGTCACCTCATCCAATATTCATCAGCAAGAACCTTCTAGAGACGGATAAACAAGAATTAATTCTTCTGATTAAAGAATACATTGATGTCTTTGCCTGGAGTTATAAAGACATGCCAGGACTGGATCCTAAAGTTGCTACTCACAAATTGAACATCTTGTCGAATGTAAAATCGGTCAAACAACAACAACGGCATTTCAAGCCAGAAATGATAGACGCAATTGACGATGAAGTCAAGAAGCTCATTGCTTGTGGCTTTATTCGAGAAGAACAGAATCCTGATTGGGTAGCTAATATTGTCCCAGTTCTAAAGAAAATTGGCAAAGTTCGAGTCTGTATCGACTTCCGGGATCTTAATGAAGCATGTCCAAAAGATGAATTTCCTCTCCCTATCACGGACGTCATGATCGACAACACTTGTGGGTTCGAAAGAATATCTTTCATGGACGGATTCTCCAGATACAATCAAATTCGGATGAATCCTGAAGATGAAAAGCATACTTCTTTCCGTACTCTTCGTGGAGTCTACTGCTATACTGTGATGCCATTTGGTCTCAAAAATGCTGGTGCAATATACCAATGAGCCATGAGTACCATCTTTCGAGATCATCTGCGCAAGACTGTCGAATATTATGTTGACGATATTGCTGTCAAAAGTAATCTAAAGGAAGATCACATCCAAGACTTGAGAACTATCTTCAACCTCATGCGCCGACATCAACTCAAAATGAATCCCACCAAGTCATTCTTGGGTGTCTCTAGTGGCAAATTTCTCGGCTTCGTCATTACCTCTAAGGGTATACACGTGGATCCCGAGAAGATCAAAGCCATTCAAGGGATGCGTCCTCCACGCAACCTAAAAGAGCTACGAGGATTCCAAGGTCGACTTGCGTACATCAGGAGATTTATTTCGAATCTGTCTGGACGCTGTAGACCATTCACTCAATTCATGAAAAAGGGTGTATCTTTCGTTTGGACCAAAGAATGTCAACGAGCGTTTGACGACATAAAGCGATATCTCATGAATCCACCGGTCTTGGTGCCACCGATCTCAGGCATACCATTTTTAATGTATGTCCGTGCTATGGATCATTTATTGGGTGCTTTACTTGTCCAAAAGAATAATGAAGGCCACGAACAAGCTATCTATTATCTCAGTCGTACTATGATTGGTGCTGAACACCGTTATAGTCCGGTCGAAAAAGAATGCCTAGCTCTTATGTTTGCTGTTCAGAAGACTCGGCATTATATCATTGGCCAAACTATTCATGTCATATCCCGAGTTAATCCTCTTCGGGTACTGATGAAGAAGCCTAGCACACTCAATTTTTGGCTGGCTACATGGGCCATTCTGCTAGCCCAATATGACATGGTATATGTTCCTCAAAAATCTGTCAAAGGTCAAGCACTGGCGGATTTCTTAGCAGCCCATCCTGTTCCAAAGACATCCAAACTCTACGATAAAATTCCAGACGAGACTTTGGAATCTAATGCAGTCTCCGAAGAATTTCCTACTTGGCGCCTATTCTTTGACGGTGCATCCAGGATTGGACCCAATGGTGCCATTGTCGCAGGAGTTGGAGTTGTCCTTGTTTCTCCGGACGGAAAGCTATTCAAAGAGCATACTCCCTAGATGAGCCTTGCTCCAATAATATGGCAGAGTACAATGCTCTACTGATTGGACTCCAGCTAGCCAAACAACTAGACGTCGAGTATCTTGAAGTCTATGGCGATTCCAAGTTGGTTGTTAATCAAGTTAGAGGGACTTATGAAGTTCGCCATCAAGATCTAGTGCCTTACTTTGAAGCGGCAATCAACATGGCTACATCATTCAAAGCCTTCTTCATCGAATATGTATGTCGAGCTTACAATACTGAGGCAGATGCTTTGGCCAATCTTAGCACAGTCTTAGCCATCCCTATCAAAAGACAACATGTGGTGGTCATCTCTAATCGGGAATTGTTCTGGGTCGAAAACAATCATAATATAGAGTTCAGTAATCTTACTGAAACCAATGTTATCAGTGAAGATTGGGGAGCTCCCTTCATCGACTTCGTAGTTCATGACATACTCCCTGAAGATCCCAAAGAAGCTACGAGTATTTGTCGAAGGTCTCCACGATTCTACTATAATCATACCACTAAGACTCTCTATCGACAAACTTATGACGGCCTACTCTTGTGCTGTCTTGCTGGTGATGAAGCAAAGCAAGTACTGCGTGAGGCTCACGACGGTGTCTGCGGAGCACATCAACCCGGTCCTAAGCTACAGGATCGTATCCGACGCATGGGTTACTACTGGCCCTCTATGGTATCTGATGCCAACGATTATGCAAGGAAATGTCGAGCTTGTCAAATCCACGCAGATTTTATTCATCAACCATCAGAATTTCTTCATCCGACTGCTGCTTCCTGGCCTTTTGAAGCTTGGGGCATGGACTTCATCGGTCCCATCAATCCTCCTTCTTCTAGAGGACATCGGTTCATACTGGCAATAACCGATTACTTCTCCAAATGGGCTGAAGCTATACCATTGGCTGAAGTCAAGACCAGCAGCGTCATCAACTTCGTCAAACACCATGTCATCTATCGATTTAGTGCACCTCGATGAATCATCCATGACAACGGACCACAATTCATCAGCCAGAAGTTTACGAGATTCTGCGATGATCATCGGATTGACAATGTTGCTTCGACAGCCTACAATCCTGCTGCTAATGGCTTAGCTGAAGCTTTCAATAAAACCATTATCAAGCTCCTCAAAAAGTTTGTGTCAACTAACAAACGAAACTAGAGTGAAAAGCTTAGTGAATGTCTTTGGGCCTATCGAACTACGGTCCGCAATCCCACAGGCTTTACACCTTTCTCTTTGGTATACGGTTGTGAAGCAGTTCTTCCTCTGGAACTTCAAATTCCTTCTTTAAGGATTGTCATTGCTAATGAACTCACTACAGAGAACAATGATCTTCTTCGACTTCAAGAGTTAGAAGCACTCGATGAGAAGCGGTTATTGGCTCAACAACATATTAAGTTATATCAAGCCCGCATATCGAAGACTTTCAACCCCAAAGTTAAAGTCAGAGCCTTTCAGCAAGGAGAACTTGTTCTAACAGTAAGACGTCCTATGACTATGACTCACTCGAGCAAAGGCAAGTTCGATGCGAAGTGGAAAGGGCCTTATATTGTCAGCAAAGTCTTTTCGAATGGAGCCTATCAACTTTCAGAGTTAGACGGTCGAGTTGCAATGATGCCTATCAATGGCAAATTCCTCAAGAAATACTATGTATAAATGTAACAGAGATGTTATGTTAATATGATCAGACAGTTTATAAATAAAGTTTGATTTTTATCCCATCATAAATGATGTTGCATAATATCAAGAAAGATCACTATTGTCCTTCTCAATATTGGGGCATGGACCACTTTCGTCCTTATCAAAGACATAATCAGCAAAAGAGCCGAGAACATCCTTGCTGGAACCTACTAAGAACTTGCAAGCAGCCATCCTCATGGCCTTCTCCTCTTCAGTCTTTTCTGGTTCAAGCAGAAAGTCCAAGATATCCCGCGGTGGTTTGGGTACAGACGAACCTTCTCCTACTTCTGCCTGCTTTGGCTGGACTGGATCGACAGGACGTTCTTCAGTGCCTACTTCAATCTTCGAAAAAATTTCAGCCTTCTTGGATGCATCTCCGGACGATATCTTTATGTTGAAAAATGGAAATGATCATTCCTTCCAGATTTTTGTTCTATTTATAGGCGAAGATTCTCAAAACAACGAAGCGACACATTCAACTGACGGTTCACCCGTTCATCATCTGACGTTTCATCCGTTCATCATCTGACGGTTCATCTGTTCATCATCATCTCAAGGTTCATCCGTTCATCATCATCTAACGGTTCATCCGTTCATCATCATCTGACGGTTCGCCCGTTCATCATATTCATTTGATGTTTCATCGGTTCATTTAATCCATCTGACGGTTCGTCCGTTCATCATCATCCGACGGTTCATCCGTTTACCCATTTATTTTTGACGATTTATTTCGTTCACACCTTTTTGACGATTCATTGTCGTTCATTTAATCATCCATATCAGCAACTTGTCGTCCTCGATTAAGTTGTCTATTGAAATAATAATATTCGACAAATTATATTATGCCATGTCCACATTACCTCTGAGCAGATATAATGAATAAGATTATTTTCTAAAAATCGAGAAATATATCATGTCCTGTACCTCTGAATATATTTTCTATCGCTATCTGAACAAGATATGGAATAAATAATAGAGTCACAACAAAATATCTTTTTATTTGATCAAAATTCAAGACATTACAAAAATATACATATTGCAAAAACAAGAAGATACAAGGAATCTTTCTATTAAACTGGTGGTGTCATCAAGCCAGTAATCTGTTACTTCAGAGTCTGCAGACGCTCTTCGTGGGATTCTATCACTCTCTTCCTGGCCTCTTCCATCCCAGATTTCTCGTTGAAAGTTGGCATGGTTACCATTCTGCGAGTGATTTCATCATTATGAGCTACGGCATATTCGTCTCTTTCTTGGGTTAGAGCACCGAGTTGTTGGATTGCAGTTTGATGCTTGGTAACCTCATCTTCCAGTTCTTCTTGGAGACGGGCAATCTCTGCTCTCAGTTCAGTAATTCTTCTCTATTTTCTTTTAGCAGTAGATGCCACCGATTCCACTTTGGAATTGTACTCAGCAGATTTAGTAGCAAAAGCATCCAAGAGAATCTGGAAATTTACTCTCTCAATTACAGCTTCCTGAGCCATCCGTTCAAATTCCGCTTAAACTAAGGGTTCTACCTCCCCTTTATTGAGCTCTTTGTAGTTCTTTATTGAAGTCTCTAGCTCATTTAATATGTGTTCAAGAAAAGTGGCCTGAGGCTCGTCACCTTGCTCGCGGATAGCATGAATTAAGAAAAAGGTTGGACCTCTAACTGTGTAAAAATCAGCATCCTCTTTTTCCATCACCCTATTGATCAATGGTCCCAATGAATCGAAGAAGAATTTGGTAAATGATTGGATGACGAATTGATTGGTCGCCAGAGCACCAAGAGTCGCAGCAACTCCTGTTGATGACGAGGCAGCAGGACGTTCAGTTTCTCGGACAGTAGGTTCTTTGAATAAAGGAGCTAGAGTAGAGCTGGTCGCTCCTCCTGGTTGTTCCTCTGCAAAATTAAATATTGTCATTTTGCCTATCATTTGCTATTGTCAAAGAGAATCAAAAGTGAAAACAGTCTTACCATGGTTCGATCCGGCAACAGGCCTATCATCTGTTGGAACAGATTCTAGCTGAGCAGAAGTAGCCTCAGACACTATTGCCTGACTACTTCCTGCTTCGGAGCCACAGGATAAATGGCGACTGCTACTAGCAATTGTCGTCGCAAGCACTATGTCCATGCATACTGGAGGAGCTGGAGAAGATCCAAGTTCTGTAGGGATAAGAATAAAGATGTTAGCTGTCAATCTATTAAAAAAATTGCTAATTTCATTCTATACCTTGGAGATCAACAACAGGAGTTTCCTCCAGGGCCGCTTCTTCATCTGCTATCTTTTCTGGAGATACTTGTACCTCAACATCCTTTTCAGGATTCAAGGTATCATCAGCGTCTTCAGGAGATATCTGCACCTCAACGTCCTTCTCAGGATCTAAGGTGTCATCAGCAGCCATAGGAGACACATGCTCTTCATCGTCCCCTTCAGGATCATGTGTATCCTCAATGTCCTCCGATGATGAACCCTCCTCATTGTCATCTTCCTCCGGTACCTCCCCACTGGCAGTTGCAGCGGTTTGATCAATGTAATCCTGTGAGCCGAAGTCGCAGTCATATAAAGCCTCGATCATCAAACGATCCTCTTCCTCGCGGATTGCTCCTGGTGTAGCAGGAGGTTGAGTAGTATCCATCATCGGTAAAGGGGATTGAAAACTTCATGCTCTGTCTCAGCAATATTTTCTCTGGGCTCTACGGCCTCATTTCTCTCTTCACTCTGCTCGATCTCTTCCCTCCGTTCTGGACAAGGAGTTTTATGCCCAGACTCAGAAACAGGGGTAGGAGATGGCATGGTGATTCCAGCCGCAGCGTTCATCACTACTGAAGACAAAATTTGCCTTGGAGGAGAAACTGTTCTCTTCTTTCTTCTGTGAGCTAGCTTCTTCCTTCTATGTAGAGGCCTATCAGGACTCTCTATGTTTACTACCTCGACTTGTTTCTGAATATAGGTCAGTGTAGCTGCTTCATCTCGAGTAGACTCGGCCAATTGTCTGGATTGCGATCTGGTGGTAACCTTCTCTGAAGAATGTTCCAAGATCAATTTCTTCTTCATAGCTGGGGAAGAAGGTTCTTCTCTCCTTTTCTTCTTCTCCTTGACCGGAGACTTAACAACCTTCAGAGAAATTCTTAAAGGTTAGTTAACTTCCTCAGGGAAATTGGCTTCTCTGGAAGCTTCTAATGGATCGTCCACTGGCTCATGTTCTTCATCGTTATTGGGAGCTAATGTGTCAGTCGCTCCTTTCTTCAGACGATTTGCTGTTGCAAAACTATCAACGAGGCTATAGTTTTCAGCAAATGTATTAGCAGCTGTGTAAAACTGTGAATAACTATACAGCATTCTAGGACCAGCATCAGTTCTGTTTGGCATCGAGAACACAGTCTTTGTGTCTCGAGCATTGTAGTAAGCCCAGGCCAGGGCACCATCGATCAAATAACCTTTTTCTTGTAGGCACGTGATGGCGTTGCCTACATAAAACTGGTCATAGCCGAATTGGCACACAAAACGGCTGGGCAGATATGGTTCAAGAAAGCATTCCTCTTTAAATCTGTATACTAGATGTGATGGTCTGATTGTCTTCATCCATTCAAAAGATACTCGACCTATTGGTTGCCTCCCAAGGTCAATCAGATTTGCAGCCATATGCTCATAACCAGTTGGAGGGGGAGAGCAAAGAAAATTCTATCCTTTGTCGAGGTTCAGAGTTCGTCTGCAGTCCCTCAAACTAGTATATATCCACCTGCTCTGTGAGAATCTACGTAGAAAACTGCCACCAACTGCTCCCATGGCAGGGTTCATCAATGATGGATGATGCAAGAGCAACCATCCGAATAAATAGGTGTAAGGTAACTCCAGTCTAGAAAAGTTCACCTTATCACCCTTGCACTTGATCATAGAATCAACATACAGACGAAGACCCGTGTTTATACTACAGGTCATCGCTGATAGTAAATCCATCCGGTAGCTGAAGACTAACCGGACAGCAGCAAAAAGAACACCGTGATGGAAGTGGTCTACAACACTTGCTCCAGGTACGACGAATCGACGTAGCCAGTACGTTAAAAATCCTGCCAGCTGGGCTTGTTTGGACATGGACCTGTAGCCCATTCTTATAAAGCTCTCCATAAATTCTTCGACCTTAAGAGGAGAATATTGGTGTTCATCATCAACTCTGATATCCATCCTCTTATTCTCCTCTATCAGCTTTAGTACTTCACTGTTACTGAAGGGATGGAAGAAATCAGGGTTGCATGAGTCATGATCTTTTGTCTTTTTCTCAATAATGTGGTTGAGAAAAAGATAAGTCAACCATTTGGATGAATAACATGTGCCAGAAGAGCCACTTTGGTAATACAAAGAGCATATGTTATAATGGCACAGAAGCTCATCAAAGACTTCCACCATCTTTGAATTCTCTCGACGAAGTCTATCTAACTCGTCGTTGGTCGGGACGTACTCCTCGTAAGGTAAATCACCCATTGGTAAATATGAGATATACTTCATCCCATGGAGAGCCAAGCCCATCTCTCCGTAAGGCGTCATGAACGTCCCTGTCATGTAGTTGTACCTCTCTGCCAGAGCCAAAAACAGATGAGGATTTGGAAAGAAGCCGTATACAGTAGCGAGTACCGCATTATACAAATCAATTTCTCTGAGTTTATCTTCAAACTGGACCAGTATCCAGTTAGCTATCCAGCTCCATCTTTTGATGTCTGGGTTTACCAGACCTGTCAACCAGATGTCTTGATCCGGATATTTACCCTCCGCTTTGGCATACTCGTTGGCAAAAATCGGTGTCCTTACCGGTAGCAATAAAGACGAGTTCTCGGGGGGAATACAACCTGGCTTCAACCCCCTCAATAAAGTGCTGTGTCGTTCGGAAGAACTGTAGAACATGTCCCTATTGTTCGGACCTTTCTTAACACAGATCTTTCCGGTCCGTACAAGTTGTAAGGGAGTGATGTCCCATTCTATCCTCCTAGGATGGCTCGTATGAGCATATCTTGCTAGAGGAAGGCATCTGGCTAGGTCTGGTAACTTGATTAATTTCTCCTTCCATTTGAAAGTTCTCGACTCAACTCGGGGTCTTGGTTGAACTTTTATCAATGGCATCGTCGAAGTGGAACATAGGCTTCCTATGAGTGACAGCGTCAGCAGATTGCAAAGGCTGTCCATTTATCAGACTTAGCAAAGTCTCGTTATCCTGTGCTATCAAAATACTCTGACGAGAAGATGGAACGGCATATTGTGGAAAGTGTACATGAGATAAGTCTTCTTTGAAATCTGGCACAGCTAAAGTTCCAACAAATGCTTTATATTCAGGATCTTCTCTGGTGTTAACTGTATTAAACAGAAAAAACAAAATTCAGTACAAGTCAAGTCAGAAACTTAATCATCAGATTGCGCAACTATCAGATTGCGCAACCATCAGATTGTACAACCATCAGATTGCGCAATCATCGAATTGCGCTGACAAAGCTTGTGCAAGCATCATTTTGCGCTGACAAGATTGCGCAAATCAGCCGATTGCGCTGACTTTTGCCAGTGCAATTCAACCGATTATGCAAGAAGATATTCTTCATAAAAATGAAGAATAATGTGTTTGTGCAACCAAAACCCTAAAAAGGGTGGCACAGTATGATCACATCTCTAAAAGGAGATGGATTTTAAGATCCAGCAAAGTCGAAAAACTCTAAAAAGAGAGTTTTCGATCGGGTTGACTACCTCGCAAAGTAGGGTGCGCAGTTTCATGGCAGAAAGGACGAGGCACAACGCGAGTCGAAGACTCGGCGGGGGCCTTGCCTTTGGCGGCGGCAGAGGAACGCTTGGGAGCCATGAGATTGACGGAGAAGAAAGGTTGAGGTCGGAATAGGCTCGGGATTTCTCTCTCTCAAACACAATGAAAGCTAGTAAAGAATAATTTGAAGGATCGAGGGAACTATTTATAGTTTTTCAAGGAGCAAACGGTCGCCTCAGATTGTGCCGAAAAAGCAGGGGCTGATTCATCCGATTGCGCAAACAGCTCAACATATGCGCAACTTGATTTAAAATTCAAATTCAAAGTATTTCAAAATTTTGAATAAATTCAACTTTCGAAAACTTTGAAGGAGGTCTTGTAGGTCCTAAAAAATCAAGTTGCACCCATCAACAAAGTCACAAAAATCAAGAAAAATAGCTTTCAAATGAATTACACAGACATCAGATTGTGCATCATCCAGATGGCGCAGGCTGGATTGCGCACACTTTCAAGTATGCAAGCTGACATGGCAATGTCATCATTACCTGACACAATCAAATATTCTAACAACTGACAGTACAAAGAACGAGGAGACTGTTTGTTTATTGCGCCGCACAGCACTCGAGGACAGCTGTACATGCAGCACAATCTGTTTGCCGTGCAATCCAGCTCAGCGCAGTCCATCCCAGCGCAATCCAAAGTTAGCACAATTCATGTGACGTACTTCATCATGACAACTGAAAAAAGAACACGTGGCATTCATGCCATCAATTGCTCGTTACGTGGCAACTGTCTGCACACGATCATGCGCATTTTAATCAAATGATGCCATGTATCCAAGACAGTTGGCCCACGACCAGACAACTGCCTGTGCAGTCTGATGCTGCACAATTCAGTGCCTGCGCAATCCAACTTGCGCCATTCAGAATAACTAAAAGTTAGTTATTTCCAGAACTCTATAAATAGAGTTTCAAGTCTTCATTCAAGGGGATCAGACATAAAAGTTCAGAAATATCAGAGAGTTCAGGAGTTCTTGCCCAAGTGCTGCTGCATTCTTCCAAGGCTTTTGCCTTCAACTTCAGAGGCTACCGTCTTCAAAATTCACATCGTCCAAGGGATAAAGCAATCGTCTTCTAGATTGGATTCCTACAGTTGTACTTTTCCAGAATTCTTGTAATCTTTACAAAGTTTGTATCAATAAAGTTCATACTTTTATTTTTTGCTAACACTCCCAGGTAGACTCTCCTGGAGAATGATGCCTCTATGCGACGCGAACCAAGGGTATCACCTGGTTTCTCAGAACCATCTCTCGTCGATCCAAAATGTGAAACCCATATTTTGTAATTAATCATTAAATAGTGTTTTAGTATTATTATCATTAGTATTTCCAAAATTATTATTATTATTATTATTATTAAATATTTTCAGAGTGCAAATGATTTCAAAAATAATTATAACATGGACTTTTGGATTTAGACCCAGACCCGAGTCCGAACCCAGACCCAGGCCCGAGCCCAATCCTTTTTCCTATTTTCAAATCTGATTTATTTTGACTTGGTTCTAATAACTATTAAAAAAAAAAATTTATTTGAGCTGGTCCCGAAGGACCAGCACCCCTCAAAACACACACACATTCTAAGTCAAAAACCTATTTTTCTCTCCCCTCAAATGGCTCTGGACCACACACCACACCCCCACTTCCCTATTCTTCTCCAGACTATTTCCTCTCCTTCTTCTTCTTAAACTCTTCCTTTCTCTTTGTCCACAGAACAAAGCTCAACTTCCCATTTCTCTCTCTGGAAGAGAGTAACTCTCTCACCCCCTTCTTCCTCTCACACCCAAACCCCTCCCAACTACTCCCTCACCCCTTTCGCCGACCGCCCGACCGCGCGACCCCCGTTGCCAGGCCCCGACTTCGGCGACCCCCGCACCCTATTCTCCGGCCTCCCTCCGGCCAGCTCGCGGCCCAGCGCCGCCCGTGGCCACCCACTCCAGCGCGCCCGGCAGCCCCTGTGGCCGCTGCACACTTGATCGAGCTCTCCCCGTTGTTCCAGCACTCCTGTCGTGCCCTAATTTCTGACTTCTTCGGTATTCCTCGACGTCGCTGCTGATTTCAGCACTATTTCGGGGATTAATTCACTGTCGGAGCTCTTTTCCTTCTTTAATATTCATCTGAGAGCTCTAGCCGAGCAATCCGAGGTATAACCCCCTGTCCCGCTATTTTTATTATCTTGTCGATGATGAAATGGTCCCCGATTCCCTTTGGGAATTCGGTTTTAGCGACGTCGTAATTTTTTGGGACTTTCGGAAAGGTCCCGTGGATTATTTTAAATTCCCGAAATATTTCGGGAATTGATTTTTAGTATGTGTTGGCTTTCCGGATTTTTCTGGGAACGTTCTGTGATTCGTGGATTTGGAATCGGACTTCCGAAATTATTTCGGGTCGTCCCGATTATGCTGTGGATTGGTTGTGGATATTTTATATATATAAAATTCGGGTTTTTTCCTGGTTTGGGACTTGCAGGAATTATCGATGCCATTTTCCCAGTTTTTGGGTTGACCAAAAAACAGAGGAGATGCTGCCCGATTTTTCCGTAAATCCTGAATTGATTTTAAAATGAATTTAAAATGATTTTCGGAATTTATTCGATATTTGATTTTGGGGTGACGACCGTATCGGTCAATGGACCCGGCTAAGTGCAAACGAAACCGGCCCCGCCCGGACGTTGAGGCAATTAGCCAAAATGAGGATCGGACCATATCTGAGACTTACAATTTATCTTTATTTTTATTATTTATTTCTTTTACATTTTATTTAATATCTCAGTTTAGGACTAACGGCGGTTTATTTTATTTCAATTTATGTAAATAAATTGTAATGGATATAAGCCCAGCTGGCTGGTCTGTGACTGTAATAGCTTAGATTTCTTGTCTTTTCTGGTTTTGCGAGTTTTTAGTATTTAACAATTAAAATAATTAAAAAGTATTTTGTATAAAAATTAATTATTTTTTTACCTAAAAATTGACAAGTTTGTTAATAATTAAAAGTCACGTGTTTTCTCACCAAAATAAAAAAAATTAGCTTTATATTTATATTTATAAAAATTACCAAGTTTTCCTAATAATCTGGCATCGACGATGATTTTCCGAATTCAAAAGTTAAAATGATATTTTCCCTCGTGTTTAATCAACGCACTTAATAACCGTGTTTTTCTGTGTTGGTTAATTAAAGAATTAAAATTGGATTAGGACGCAAATAGAGATTACAACTAGCATAGCTAAGTTGGTAAACCTAATGCTGAGTCAATCTCTCGAATGTAGGAATTCGAGGACAACTCTAACTCCCCGTCTCGAAGTCTTCTACCTCTCCAGTCATTTTTCCTGAGGCAAGTATAGTTTATGTTAGTTTACAGTTATTTATTTAATCGCTTTATTGCATGTCTAAACCACGATGCAAACACGAAACTCTCTCCGAGAGTACTGTACTGTAACTACTGGGGACTGGGGAATAGCGTAATGATTATGACCACTACTGTAACAAAAACCCCTTATCCTTCCTGTAACAAACCTAAGCCGGTCATATTTTATTGCCTGTTCAAATCACTGTTTTTACTGTAATAAACTGTTCATGTTTTAAAATTGTTTAGAACTGCATGATTATATTACTTATTTAACTGTTTAAAAATTAGCATGAATTGTACTTTGCTCCCTCCTGACTGGAGATATATTTTTAGGAGATATTAAGGATACAGATCGGTTTTACAACAGCTACTACGACCCTGTGTTGTACCCGGTTGTGCTGCCAGAGTCCCTACAGGAGGACGTTGGGACTGAGGCCGATGACCCGGCTGCTAGATAGATTTATTTTACCTTTTTCTGCATTTTATTATTTCAAATTCTGTATTTCCTTTAAGAACAGTTTCATTTGTATTTAAATTTTAGTTTAATAAAGTTTATTTCCGAAGTTGAGTTGTGACAAATAGTTGTGTTGTTGTATGGTTACCTGCTACTGAACAGCTTACTGCCGCCGTCTCAACAACGGTGCAGGCTGGGCATGATCCGACTAGACCCAGATTATTAGGATCGGGTCGTGACATAAAATCTCCACAATCTGCTCTGGATAGCTAAGCGTAGGTCCCACCTCAATCTCTGATTGATCGAGTACATGGCTAGGATCTACCATATACCGTCTCAGCTGTGACAGATGGAATACGTTATGGACTCCCACTAGTGCAGGTGGCAAGTCTAGCCTGTAAGCCACGTCATCGACTCTCCTGCTGATCATAAAAGGTCCGATGAAGCGCGGGCTAAGCTTCCTACCTCCACCAAAACGTATCGTACCACATGTCAGATATATCCTCAAAAAAACCATATCTCCAACCTAATCACAATCAAGGTCTCAATTACTAATATATTCAAACATGATCAACAAAATCACAAATAAAACAACTTCTAATTCTAATCCTATCTCTAGACTGTACCTCATACTCCAAAGGTCTGCGGTGGCTATCGGCCCAGTGCCGATGTCTGTCCTGCGCCACACGAATCCAGTCTTTGATGAGCTTCACCTTCTCGACTGCATCTACAACCATCTCAGGTCCCAATAAAGCTCGCTCTCCAACATCATCCCAAGACAAGGGCGTATGACATCTACGCCCGTACAGTGTCTTAAATGGTGACATCTCAATGCTAGCCTAAAAACTGTTGTTGTATGCAAACTCCACTAAGTGCAGGTGATCCTCCCAGGATCCTCCAAAATCTAAAATATAAGTCCGCAACATGTCCTCGAGTGTCTGAATAGTCCTCTCTGACTGTCCGTCCGTCTGAGGGTGGTATGTAGTACTAAACTTGAGCTGAGTGCCCAAACTATCTACAGACTCCGCTAGAAATGGAAAGTAAAGCGACTATCCCGATCCGAGATAATGCTCATCGGAACTCCATGAATCCTGACAATCTGCCGTATATACATCTCTGCTAGCCTCTCAGTAGATGTACCCACTTTAAATAGAAAAAAATGGGCCAATTTGGTCAACCTGTCTACGATGACCCAAATCGCGTCTTTTCCTCTTAGTGTACGTGACAATCCAAAAACATAGTCCATCGCAATGTGCTTACACTTCTACTCTGGAATGGACAATGGCTGCAACAAACCTTATGGCCTCTGCCACTCTGTCTTGACCTGTTGACAGACCAAACATCTGGCTACGAAGCGAGCTACCTCCCGCTTCATCCCATACCACCAGACGTGCTCCCTCAGATCCCTATACATCTTGTTGGTACCTAGATGTATAGAGTACTGAGATCGGTGGGCCTCTTTCATGACCTTCTCCCAGAGCTCTCTACTGGGTACACACAGTCTGGAACCGTGTCTCAATGTGCCATCCTCTACAAGAGTAAACTCATCATCCACCAGTCCTGTTCGAACCTGCTCTCGGATACATCGCAGAGCAACATCCTCGAACTGTGTCGACTTGATCCTCTCTATCAAGTTTGACTGAATTTGAAGGCCCTATATCTGCATCTGAACTCCTGGAACAACCACCTCGATCTCCAGGCTCTCCAAATCTGCTAGCAACTGACGATCCATAGTCAAACACATGGCTGTCCGACACCTACTCAAGGCATCAGCAACCACATTGGCCTTTCTTGGGTGATACTGTAGTGAAATATCGAAGTCCTTCATCAACTCCAACCACCTGCGCTGCCTCATGTTGAGCTCTTTCTGTGTAAACACATACTTCAAGCTCTTATGATCTGTAAAGATCTACCCGCTCTCCGTATAAGTAGTGTTTCTACAACTTCAAAGCAAATATAACTGTTGCTAACTCCAAGTCGTGGGTAGGGTAGTTCTTCTTATGGGAAAGTAACAGCCTGGAAGCATAGGCAATCACCTTCCCATGCTGCTATAAGACACAACCCAAACCCTTTCCTGAGGCGTCATTGTAGATAGTGAACCCTCCTGATCCTGATGGCAATGTCAGAATCGGAGTTGTCGTTAGCCGCTTCTTCAACTCATCAAAAGTGACCTGATACTCCTCTGACCAGACAAACTCTGCATCCATTCGGGTCAGCTTAGTCAATGGCTTTGCAACCCGAAAGAAATCCTGCATGAACCTCCTATAATAGCCTACCAATCCTAAGAAGCTCCTGATCTCCGCTATTGAACTCGGTGATGTCCAAGCCTCAACTGCCGTAATCTTTTTTGGGTCAACTGAGATCCCATCTCCAGTCACCACATGACCCAAGAAGTCAACTCCGTCGAGAAAGAACTCACACTTCGAGAGTTTGCCATATAGATTGTAACACCCACTTTTCTAAATTGAGGATAATTTTGAACTTTTGTAAAAGTTTATTATTTAATAATAGGATTTCTGATTTATGGAAAATTTTAATTAATTTAATAATATTTAAAATTGGTAAATTATAATTTTGATGTGTTAGCTAGTGAAGTCTAGAACTGTTGAGCCTAGAGACTAACCATGACCATGGCGACCTAACCATGTGATTAGAATGACTATTTACAACTTTTTAGGCTAAGGGTATTTTGGTCATTTTGTGACTTTTGAATTATTTAGAATTTTATTAATTGGTAAATTTTAGATTATTTTAATAATATTTAAATTGATGTATTATGATTTTGGTCATTTTTCATATTTTAATATTTTGGAAATTTTTTATATTTTTAATATTGTTTTTATTGGATTTGTTTAGTCGGGTTTGAGTTTCGTCTCGTTCCGACTTGTATTGTGACCCGGGTAGCTTAAACTCTAGATGGGACCTAATATTAAGTTAAACATGGCCCACAAAATCTAACATTTAAGTTAGTTATTAAACTAATTTTTATCATGTTAGAATGGTTAAGTTAGAGACTCAAAACTAGATCATTTTGACCCCAAACTTGAACCTAGTCTAGACTTAACCATATGAGACTAGAGAGGGGCAATTAGGACATTTCCCATTAGCCCTAATGGACACTTTATGGAAGCCACCTTTAGGAGAGAATGATTCATTTCATTCATTACAATCTTGCCTCTTTTATTTTCCTTTTGTTCTTTCCCAATTTTAGAGAGCCTTCCCATTGATTTGATCTCCAAATCAAATCATTCCTTCACCAAACCTTCCCTCAATTATTTCCATTCTCCAAGGGTAGGGTGCTACCAAGGATTGGAAGAGGAGTGCAAGGAGGAGTGTCCACTTTGAGGGATCTTCGTATCGGAGCCGTGTCCTACAGGATTTTATTGGGATTCTACTCCCAATAGGTAAAACCCATCCTCTAAATCGATTGCCTTTGCATATAAATTAGTTTTGAATCCGTAGGTTCCATCCTCATACATGTGTTCCATTTAGATTCAAATTTGAGGCCATTTGGAGCTCTCTTGAGGATTTTAGATATGTGTCTTGTGTCCTACTTGATAGATCCCAAATTAGGACATCCTATGTGTATGTATGTATGATAATAGTTTAAATAGATATTTAAATTCAGTTTTATAATGGTTAGAGAGTGGATTGATCTTAGTTAGGATGGTTAGAATGAGTTTCATTTGGATACCTATGTTTGTATCCAAGTATCTTGGCCTATATGTGTTCTTTTGTCAAATTCGTCATAATATTCATCCACGTTTTTATTAACCAATGCAACTTAGAAATGTCATAACTTTTAGCTTAGAAATCCGATTTATGTCCCATTTTTTTAAAAGAACCGTATTGAAGTTAGCTTTCCAAATATATATTTTAATAAGCCAAATTTTTTCTGTAACTTTCTGTAGAATTATTTGAGTATCAGCTGTACGAAAGACGAACGTATTTCGATATTTTTACGATTTTGGGAGCTTCCGGACACAAAAATGCGATCCGTTTAAAGTTTCGGAAAGCTAACACAAAGGGCTACTACATACTTTAATCTTAGAATTTAGTGAATGCCCAATTAGTATAGTATTGGTTTTAAGTAGAAAAGTGACTATACGATATATGCATTTTATGTAACCTATGAGCCTATGTAGTATGGATATTAAATGAATATAGAGTATGTAATGCATGATATGTTAGATGAATGAAATGATATATACATGATATATATTCTCTTTACATTAATGTATATATATGGTTGAATGCAAGCATGTAGGAATACAATTAATATAATGCATATAAGCAATGCATGAATGAAAGAATGATATACAATGTATGCATGAAAGTATATAGTGAATGCTAGATATGAATGAAAGGTATACATGTAATGATAGATATGAATGCATAATATATAAATAATATAATACAATATATAATGATAGTATGTATGGTAATATAGAATATATAATGCAAGCATGTAAATGTCCACTATTTTCCCTTTTCTTTACATTTTCCTTCCCTTCCCTTTCCATTTTAGTTTTTCCCTTTTTTTCCCCTTCTATTTTTACATATTATATACAATGTATATAATGTATAGATGCATGTAAGTATGTAATATGCATGAATGAATGTCATATATGAATGAATGAATCAATCAAAGGTATAAGTAAAATATAATATATTGTAATGAATGTAACATATATAATGTATAAAATTATGTACGTAAATGTGCATGAATGTATATATCTATGTAACTATATAAATATGCATGATGTAACATATGCCTATATATATAAATATGTATGTAATGTGGATATGCATGTATGTATGAAGGTATATATTTATATATATTATCTATTTTATATTATGCATTATTGTGGTTCATATTGTCTTATGATTGTGTGAGTGCTAGCCTAGGCTTGGTTAGGCCTAGTGAGACTTGTTAGAATTGTTTGGACTAGGGCTTGACCTAGTTGATCTAATTTGACTAGTGTAGTTGACTAGAGTTGACCAAGTGTTGACTTTAGTCTAGTTTGACCTAGACAGCATGCAGATGCATTGTACATTTCATTTATCATCTCTCGTATACATCTTGACCTGTGTTGCTCTAAATAGGACTCTGTGGCTTCAATTTGGACCTCTATACTTATCAGCTGTTCAGGTTATCAGGCGAGTACATTCTCTGACCGTTTCATACTTGCTAGAACGTCTATTCTTGCCATAGATTAATTTACTTGATGCTGACACATTGGTAACACGAATTGGTACTATATGGATCTTCTTTTGAGATGTTATTCCCTTGTATTCACTAAATACATATTGTGATGTGCGTTTCACTTACATATTATATTTATTGAATACCCTTATCCTTGTATACTCATTGTGCATATTGTACTCTCATTATCACGTGAGCCCCAGGGATAGATAATTGTACAACTATTGTATAAAATTGTACATCTATTGTATAACATTGTACATCTATTGTATAACATTGTACATCTATTGTATAATATTGTACAATATTGTACAAGATAACGTAACTGGAGTGGATCCTTGTGTATTGATTGAGGAGGGGAGTAGAATTGGTTATGTACTCAAATCCTATTGTACAACATTGTATAACTATTGTATATGTCTATTGTACACTCACGTATAATAGAGTTACCATTGCATTATCCAAGACCGTTTACATAACCATATTGTACTCTAAATCACATGTGGCTTACAGTTCTTACTTATCATATATAGATATTTCCTATTATCATATCCTTCTGTTTTTCATATACATCTTCTTTCAGCATTTCATGTATCTTACTCTATTGTACGTTATATTTTCTAACCGGTTATGATCTGCGTGAGATGTATTGTGCTCGCTCCTGTCCTGACTGGACCTGTTGATAAATTTTACAGATAGCTTGGAGGTTGCTTGCTAGCCTAGAGGAGACACAGTAGAGATTGTATAGATAGTTATTTTAGTTGTCTTGAGTTGTATTTACTTTATAGATTACTGTATTTGAGATTTGAGATATTTTCTGGGTTTGTGTATTTTAGACACTTAGACTTCTATCTGCGGTATCTCTTTGTGGATTTTATATTTTATCTATCTTTTATCATGCTCTACCTTAGATGTGATTGAGACTGTATTTGCTATGTCACCTCCATTCGGAGTGTATATACTGTACATGTGCCTTTATATTGTTAGATGTTTGACCTAGGACAACGTTCTACCGCCAACACTGCGGCGTAGGCTGGACGTACCCACTTCTCGTGCCCTTACTCTAGGGTGCGGGTCGTGACACATTTTTAGTGGTGGCCCATGCAGGTCGAGTTTGTGTAGTGGTATTCGAACTAGAGTACCACTACAGCCTGCAGTAGGATTAGGATATATTTTTGAAGGTACTCAATCACAGTTAGGCCTCTTTGAGAGATTCCTGGGACGACCCTTGAGAATCTTATTTAAATTCGATTTGAAAACTCTTCTTCCCTTGATTTGATTTATCTTTACTTTCTATTGTTGAATTTGAGTTTGTATTTATTGATTTTGATGGATGATTATTGAATTTTGAATCTTGATGTTAGCTGTCGCATTCGAGTTTGTATTTATATGATTTGATAGATTTTGTTCATTTTTGAATCTTGATGTTCGTTGATAAATTTGATTTTCTGGTATCCATTGTTAATTTAATTTAATTTTTTTCAAGATAAAATTATATGGGCTAGGTCATCTAAGTTGTGGAATCTAGTCTTCTACAGTCACATTAGCCAGCATGGTGAGGACATATAGTCTGGCTTTGGATATATTTCTCGGGTGTAGGAATTTAAGGTTTTCGCAGCCAAGCTAGCTGCATCGCAAAAATTTTAAATACCATGATTCTAGAGGTATTTGCCTAAGTCGAGGACTTTGTGATTATCGTAGCCTTGCTTACTAGTATGACGAGGATTTAGAGTACCATAATTTTGGATAGACGCATATGATTATCACATTGTACCTTAAATGCTCTTGAACAAGTTTTCTCTACTTTTGTTCAGGCTTTCAAAAAAAATTGTTTTGTTTTTTTTGTTTCTTAATATTTAACTTAGGAGTAGGAGTAGCTTTAGCTGTATTATAAACCTTTGTGTAACTTCTTACTATGAATCTCTTCTTAAAATAATGAATCGATGATTTTGCTAGACCTTATCTTGGATTTGATATTATAGCTCTGGTTTCAAAATGGTTACTTCTTTTAAACAAATAAGCAGAACATATTTTATCGTTATTTCCTTCTTGCTATTATTCTTGTATTAAATAATAATAATAAAAAAACTGTCTTGATTACATCAATCACCTGCTTTACAATCTTGGTAGGAATCTAAATGTTGGTCTTGATATAGAATTTGATTTTTATATTGGGACATAAAAATATATATAGTGGACACAGACACTTTGTCTGACACGTATGCATGCTACACTTCGATTATCAACCCATCTAAATGCATATTAATATGTTGTTGATGTTTAAATTCTCAAAACTCCAATATTCTGATACAGTACAGTATCAGAGACTGGTTCTCTACTTTTCCAGTTTAAATTCATAATTTAAATATAAATTTCATATTATTAGTTGTTGTTTACATCACATCACATGTATGTTATATACAGGGTTTCAATTCTTAAGGAAATTGGTTAAGTTTTGTGTTTGAATTTGTCAAATCTGAGACTGTACTGGATTCTAAGAGAATAGTTCAATTTGCTGTTTTTAAATATAATATTTTGAGCTATATACATTGTTCTATGTAGGGATATAATGTTAGGTTTCATATTCTTACATGTTAGGTTGTGATAAACATTAGGTTGGTTTGATGTTCGAATTTCTCCAAAATCCTAAAACTGAATATATGTTAATATTTTTACATTGATTTCAAATATTTAGTTCAATTTTAGATTTAATATGTAATATTGAACTATATGTATAGCTAAATGTATGGATAGTATGTTAGGTTTCATCTCTATCATGTTAGGATGTGTTGGGAGCATTGAGTTGGTTGTGATGTTTCAAACCCCTAAAATCTGAAACTGCATTATGTTAATATTACACTGGTTTAAATGTTAGCTTATTTTCAGATTTGTATGTAAATGCTGAACTAAAACTGGGTTTAACCTTTCAATACTAAAGCTAAAATCCTGTACAAGGACACACACACCCTTACTTAGTATACACTGCCATGTAAACCTAACCCTTCCTCTCTATGTTATGTTCATATATCTATATAGACATATATATAGAGTTTATGCATACATGTTATAATCTATATAGATATATATCTAAATTTCTACCTCTTTATATATATATATATATATATATATATATATATATATATATATATATATATTATATATATATATATATATATATATATATATATATATATTTTATATATATATATATATATATATATTATATATATATATATATATATATATATATATATATATATATATATATATATATATATATATATATACACACCATGCATGTTATGAGTAAATAGGTTGTGTATTGTAGATTGTTTAACCAATATGCCATGAGTAGTGTAACTTGATAGCTATTGTTTTGAAACCCAAATCCTTCTATACACTTTCATGTATATTTCACATACACACATGCCTACTATCTAACCATATGAGCATGTCCACATACACCCATACACACACGAACTACATAGCTTTTAGAACATACAATTTAGTCTTAACATGATTAAGAGAATCCTATATTGTGATTGGATTTCAATGCAATTGACTTTCATTCTTTAACTTTTGATTTTGATTTTTTTCTGTACCCCTTTATAGATAATTGGTAGTTATTTTTATTTCATTTTTTTGATAAGTACCATTTTTCATATAAGATGGTAGACTGTCTTACAGTTTTGATGATTTGTTATTTTTGTATCTTTTCCAGTTTAACACCCCTGATTGCTTGTATGTTTGATACCCTATGACCGTTTTGGTCTAGCATGACTAGTATACCTAGATGAGACTTTCACTACTACCTTATGCCATGACCCTGAATGTCGTCCTTTTAAATCGTATGATTTGTTTAAGTTCTGAGACTTTGATTGTGGGGGTTTGACCTAGAAGGAGTATGAACATTTTAATTTCGTGGACGAAATTTTTCTAAGGGGGTAGGATTATAACACCCACTTTTCTAAATTGAGGGTAATTTTGAACTTTTGTAAAAGTTTATTATTTAATAATAGGATTTATGATTTATGGGAATTTTTAATTAATTTAATAATATTTAAAATTGGTAAATTATAATTTTGATGTGTTAGCTAGTAAAGTCTAGAACTGTTGTGCCTAGAGACTAACCATGACCAGGGCGACCTAACCATGTGATTAGAATGACTATTTACAACTTTTTAGGCTAAGGGTATTTTGGTCATTTTGTGACTTTTGAATTATTTAGGATTTTGATTAATTGGTGAATTTTAGATTATTTTAATAATATTTAAATTGATGTATTATGATTTTGGTCATTTTTCATATTTTAATATTTTGGAAATTTTTTATATTTTTAATATTGTTTTTATTGGATTTGTTTAGTCGGGTTTGAGTTTCGTCTCGTTCCGACTTGTATTGTGACCCGGGTAGCTTAAACTCTAGATGGGACCCAATATTAAGTTAAACATGGCCCACAAAACCCAACATTTAAGTTAGTTAATTAAACTAATTTTTATCATGTTAGAATGGTTAAGTTAGAGACTCAAAACTAGATCATTTTGACCCCAAACTTGAACCTAGTCTAGACTTAACCATATGAGACTAGAGAGGGACAATTAGGACATTTTCCATTAGCCCTAATGGACACTTTATGGCAGCCACCTTTAGGAGAGAATGATTCATTTCATTCATTACAATCTTGCCTCTTTTATTTTTCTTTTGTTCTTCTCCAATTTTAGAGAGCCTTCCCATTGATTTGATCTCCAAATCAAATTATTCCTTCACCAAACCTTCCCTCAATCATTCCCATTCTCCAAGGGAAGGGTGCTACCAAGGATTGGAAGAGGAGTGCAAGGAGGAGTGTCCACTTTGAGGGATCTTCGTATCGGAGCCGTGTCCTAAAGGATTTCATTGGGATTCTACACCCAATAGGTAAAACCCATCCTCTAAATCGATTTCCTTTGCATATAAATTAGTTTTGAATCTGTAGGTTCCATCCTCATGCATGTGTCCCATTTAGATTCAAATTTGAGGCCATTTGGAGCTTTCTTGAGGATTTTAGATATGTGTCTTGTGTCCTACTTGATAGATCCCAAATTAGGACATCCCATGTGTATGTATGTATGATAATAGTTTAAATAGATATTTAAATTCAGTTTTATAATGGTTAGAGAGTGGATTGATCTTAGTTAGGATGGTTAGAATGAGTTTCATTTGGATACCTATATTTGTATCCAAGTATCTTGGCCTATATGTGTTCTTTTGTCAAATTTGTCATAATATTCATCCACGTTTTTATTAACCAAAGCAATTTAAAAATGTCATAACTTTTAGCTTAGAACTCCGATTTATCTCTCGTTTTTTTAAAAGAACCATATCGAAGTTAGCTTTCCAAATATATATTTTAATAAGCCAAATTCTTTCTGTAACTTTCTGTAGAATTATTTGAGTATCAGCTGTACGAAAGATGAACGTGTTTTGGTATTTTCGCGATTTCGGGAGCTTCCGGACACGAAAATGCGATCTGTTTAAAGTTTCGGAAAGCTAACACAAAGGGCTACGACATACTTTAATATTAGAATTTAGTGAATGCCCAATTAGTACAGTATTGGTTTTAAGTAGAAGAGTGACTATACGATATATGCATTTTGTGTAACCTATGAGCCTATATAGTTTGGATATTAAATGAATATAGAGTATGTAATGTATGATATGTTAGATGAATGAAATGATATATACATGATATATATTCTCTTTACATTAATGTATATATGTGGTTGAATGCAAGCATGTAGGAATACAATTAATATAATACATATCAGCAATGCATGAATGAAATAATGATATACCATGTATGCATGAAAGTATATAGTGAATGCTAGATATGAATGCAAGGTATACATGTAATGATAGATATGAATGCATAATATATAAATAATATAATACAATATATAATAATAGTATGTATGGTAATGTAGAATATATAATGCAAGCATGTAAATGTCCACTGTTTTTTCTTTTCTTTACATTTTCCTTCCCTTCCCTTTCCATTTTAGTTTTTCCCTTTTTTTCCCCTTCTATTTTTACATATTATATACAATATATATAATGTATAGATGCATGTAAGTCTGTAATATGCATGAATGAATGTTATATATGAATGAATGAATCAATCAAAGTTATAAGTAAAATATAATGCATTGTAATGAATGTTAACATATATAATGTATAAAAGTATGTACGTAAATGTGCATGAATGTATATATCTATGTAACTATGTAAATATGCATGATATAACATATGCCTATATATATAAATATGTATGTAATGTGGATATGCATGTATGTATGAAGGTATATATTTATATATATTATCTATTTTATATTATGCATTATTGTGGTTCATATTGTCTTGTGATTATGTGAGTGCTAGCCTAGGCTTGGTTTGGCCTAGTGAGACTTGTTAGACTTGTTTGGGCTAGGGCTTGACCTAGTTGACCTAATTTGACTAGTGTGGTTGACTAGAGTTGACCAAGTGTTGACTTTAGTCTAGTTTGACCTAGACAGCATACAGATGCATTGTACATTTCATTTATCATCCCTCGTATACATCTTGACCTGTGTTGCTCTAAATAGGACTCTGTGGCTTCAGTTTGGACCTCTATACTTATCAGTTGTTCAGGTTATCAGGCGAGTACATTCTCTGACCGTTTCATACTTGCTAGAACGACTATTCTTGCCATAGATTAATTTACTTGATGCTGACACATTGGTAACACGGATTGGTACTATATGGATCTTCTTTTGAGATGTTATCCCCTTGTATTCACTAAATACATATTGTGATATGCGTTTCACTTACATATTGTATTTATTGAATACCCTTATCCTTGTATACGCATTGTGCATATTGTACTCTCATTATCACATGAGCCCCAAGGATAGACCATTGTACAACTATTGTATAACATTGTACATCTATTGTATAACATTATACATCTATTGTATAACATTGTACACTATTGTACAAGATAACGTAACTGGAGTGGATCCTTATGTATTGATTGGGGAGGGGGAGTAGAATTAGTTATGTACTCAAATCCTATTGTACAACATTGTATATCTATTGTATATGTCTATTGTACACTCACGTACAATAGAGTTACCATTGTATTGTCCTAGACCGTTTACATAACCATATTGTACTCTAAATCACATGTGGCTTACAGTTCTTACTTAACATATATAGATATTTCCTATTATCATATCCTTCTACTTTTCATATACATCTTCTTTCAGCGTTTCATGTATCTTACTCTATTGCACGTTATATTTTCTAACTTGTTATGATCTGCGTGAGATGTATTGTGCTCGCTCCTGTCCTGACTGGACCTGTTGATAAATTTTATAGATAGCTTGGAGGTTGCCTGCTAGCCTAGAGGAGACACAGTAGAGATTGTATAGATAGTTATTTTAGTTGTCTTGAGTTGTATTTACTTTTTGGATTACTGTATTTGAGATTTGAGATATTTTCTGGGTTTGTGTATCTTAGACACTTAGACTTCTATCTGCGGTATCTCTTTGTGGATTTCATGTTTTATCTATCTTTTATCATGCTCTACCTTAGATGTGATTGAGACTGTATTTGCTATGTCACCTCCATTCGGAGTGTACATACTGTACAGGTGCCTTTATATTGCTAGATGTTTGACCTAGGACAGCGTTCTACCGCCGACACTGCGGCGTAGGCTGGACGTACCCACTTCTCGTACCCTTACTCTAGGGTGCGGGTCTTGACAAAGCTCCTCCCTCCTAAGAGTCTCCAGAACCACTCTCAAGTGCTCCTCATGCTCCTCCTCAGTCTTCGAGTACACTAGGATATCATCGATGAACACCACCACGAACTTGTCCAAGTACTGGTGGAACACCTTGTTCATCAGGTTCATGAATACTGCCAGGGCATTAGTCAACCCAAACGGCATTACCATGATCTCAAACTGGACATACATCGTCCTGAATGCGGTCTTCGGGATATCCTCCTTCTTCAGCTTCACCTGATGGTAACCTGACCTCAGATCAATCTTAGAAAATACCCTCGCCCCACTTCAGCTGATCGAAGAGATCGTCGATCCTCGACAACGGATACTTGTTCTTGATTGTGAGGTTGTTGAGTGCCCTGTAGTCGATACACATCCTGACCGACCCATCCTTCTTCGGTACAAATAGTACCAGTGCACCCTATGGTGAAGACCTCGATCGGATGAAGCCTGCAGCTCATCCACCTGCTTCTTCAACTCTACCAGCTCACTGTTGTTCACCATATAGACGTGCTGAGATATCGGCTCTACGCCGGGCACTAAGTCTATAGAGAACTCCACGTCTATGTCCAGTGGTAGTCCGGGAAAATCTACCAAAAAGATGTCCCTGAACTCCGATATCAAATGGTGTGGCACTGCCTGCTCCTCAACTGATACTCCGCAGAAAACTCCGCTGCTCTGTTCCGTCTGCCATCGGGTGAACTCGAACTCTGGCTCTCCGGGTGCTCTGAAAAGAACTCTACCCCCGCGATAATCTATGCTGGCGTGGTGCCTGCTCAACCAATCCATACCGAGTACGATATCGTAGTTCGGCAATGGCATCACGAGCAGACTCACATCCAACTCTCGGCCTCCCAAATCAACTTTCCGACCCTTGCAAATATTACTAACGAGGATAATACCACCCCTGGTCATGATCTTGCAAGTCCTACACAATGATTCAGATACAAGGTGGTGTCTAATAGCAAAAGATACAGATAAGAATCTGTAGGAAGCTCCCGAATCGAACAATGCAAAAGCTAGAATGGAGTCAAGAAGAATAGAACTTGCGATCAGCTCCCCGATAGCCTCTGCATCCTCAGCTGCCATGGCGAAAGCTCGCCCCTGCTGACCTCCCCTGTCCTGCTACTGATGCTGAGCGAACCTCTACTGTTGAGTCTCAAAGGGTCCCTTCTACTGTACTGCTGGAGCTCTGGCTCCCGCTCCCTGAGCTGCTCGTCCTGAACACATGGAACACTTCCTCAGCTGGTGCTCTGCCGAACCACAGAGTAGGCACCTACCGAGCCTTTTTCTATAGCCATTCCATACATACCCTGACTTCTTGCAGAAACCACAACTAACAGGCTGCTGTCTGAGTGCCTGTGGCTGAACCCTCGACTGCTGCTGCTGCACCTGCTGGAAAGGTGCACGACCCTGACCCTAGAACTGTTATGGCTGGAACTGCCTCTGCTGATGCTGATGCTGCTGCTGAAAGTGAGGCCTCTTGGCCGATCCTCCGCTACCACTGGCTCCCTGAGCGTCCCGTCCCCTCTTGAGCCTCAGCTCAAGATCATCCTCTGCTGCTAGGGCACCAACCAAAATCTCCTCAAAAGTGGCACTCCGGTCACTTTTGGTCAAGGACTTGACCTCCTTAACTAACCCCTTCCAGAATATCCAGGCCTTCGCAATCTCACTGAGTCCCTCAACAAATCTTTCCAGATGACAGAACTCCACAGCATACTCTTCGACAGTCTGACTACCCTGAACTAAGCTCTCAAACTGCGTCTCTAGGGCGCCAAGGGCTGTGTCAGGGAAGAACTTCTCCTTAAACAGCTTCTTGAAGGCTGCCCAAGTCTGTCCCTCTGTACCGACCCTCGATTCCGTCTGGTACTATGTACGGGCCAGGTCCTGTATTTGACTACCTGCAGCCTCAATCTGCAGTCGTGTTGGGATCTCCGCCAGCCGAAAGATCTCCTCGATGTGCTCTATCCAGTCATCCGTATACAGAATCCTCTCAGTGTTGCGGAAGTCCTACGGCTGCATCTTCTGGAAGTCCTGGATCCCTGGTGTCCTCGGCTGATATGGATGTATCTGGGCTGCTTGCGGCTGCACAATTACTCTCTCCACAGTCGTCAGGGCAAGCTAATGGGCATTCTCTATGCCCTGTTGGAAATGAGCGGACTGCTGTCGATGAGCCACCACCATCCTCTGAAAGAAGTCGAACAACTGCCCTGCGTCAACTGATCTGGAAGGTGGCTGCTGCCGAAAGAAATCAGGAATGACGGGGGAATGTCTATGTACAGGCGGAGGTGCACCTCCAAATGTAGCAGAAACGCCAACCAGAGTCGGCACAACAGGAGCTGCGGTCTCGAGGCCCTGCTGAACAGGAGGAGAGGTTGTCGACCTCTCGATTGTATCTCCCGGACCGAGGAGATGAGATCATGTCTCCATAACCATCCTGAAGATAGATCAAAACAAGAAACAATTACTAAGAATGAAGCAAAAAATCAAAGGAGGACAGTTTATTTATTCAAAGGAAAGCATTTAATCAACAAAAATTTAGATGGCAAATATTGGATCGAAGTTTCCTTAATGTGATTGAGTACCTCAAAACTATATCCTATATCCTACTACAGGCTGTAGTGATACTCTAGTTCGAATACCACTACAAATCTAGACCTGCATGGGCCATCACTAAAAACGTGTCACGACCCACACCTAATGTAGGGGCACGAGAAGTGGGCACGTCCAGCCTACATCGCAGTGTCGGCGGTAGAACGATGTCCTAGGTCACATACATCTAACAATTATGAGGTACATGTACAATATATATGCTCCGAATGGAGGACAATATAGAAATATACAACTCAATCACAGCTAAGGTAGAAAATACGATAAGATAGATAGATATGAAAGTCGCCAAATGAAATACAATAGGAGAAGAAATCTAAGAGTCTAAAATAGCATCTCCACAACATCCAGAATAACAAAATCCCAAATAAGTACATAATGTATCCAAAATAAGATAAGACAATAAGTAAGATAACTAGTCTAACTAACTAGGCTAGACTACTGGGGTAATATCCTTTGCAAGGAATGGGTCCTCCTGGGTGTCCAGCTCGCAGGTGTCATCTATGTCTGTTTCGTAGTATGTCAGACATAACTCCTCAATATCATCCGTAATATTTCAACAGGTCCAGTCAGGACAGGAACGAGCACAATTCATCTCACGCAGTTCATAATATGACAGAAAATATAAATATGCTATAGATTAAGATACAGGAAACGCTGAAGAATATATATGAAGTAAAAGAGATGACTGTAAAAAAATATCTACTATAAGTAAAGAGCTAACAGTAGCTAGTGATGTAGAGTATAAGATAGACATATGAAAGGTTTGAATTTGTACATGATTATTCTAAGAGTTTGTACATGATTACACTACTTTGGAATTGTTTACATGACCATTTATACTCTTCCGTACCCTAATCAATACACAAAGATCCAGACAAGTTATGTTATTGTACATGATTTCACATGGGGGCCCATAAATGGGTGCACATGAAGTATACATGAGGGGCTATGTGAACATGAGAGTACATAAATCACAAGAGTACACATGAATGGTGAAAGCACCGGAGTACATGATGAAAGTGAAACGCATATGACATGACGTAACTCGATGCTCCCGAGGCGGATAACATCTCATGAAGGGATCCATATAGTACCAATCCATGTTAACAACATGACAACATCAAGTAAAGTAATATAGAGCATAAATATAAATCCTATCAAGTATAAAACGGTCAGAGATTGTACTCGTCTGGTATCCTGAGTATCCGATGAGTATGTATGTCCAGACAGAGTAGATGAGTCCTATTTAGAGCAACACAGGTCACCACATGTCCAGAATGGTAATATTAAACTTATAATACATTCTATATGAATTCTAGGTCATTCGAGACTAAAGTCAACTCTTGGTCAACTCTAGTCAACTTCACTAGTCAACTAGGCCAATCCTAGTCCAATCAAGTCTCACTAAGCCTAACCAAGTCTAGGCTAGCACTCAAACACAATCAAAGCCCTAACAAGTTGTCACACACAAATATAAACTATGTATATTCATCCTTATACAATATATACATAGGTATTCATATAGGCTAGTGCCTAATACACAAGCAAGGCACACACATGGTACACATATATGTAAGTAGGGGGTGATTGTGTGTGTACAACTGTTAGTGAGATGAGGGTGTGTGTGTGTACAGGTCACATGTGTGTGTGTGTCAGTTTCAGGATGTCCTCGGGTTAGTCAAGGCAGCAATACCTTGTGTGTGCGTAGTGTCATGTACACTAGTTTATAGTGTGTAGGTGTGTACAGGTTACATGTGTGTGTGTTCAACTATTGAGTGTATTAGTGAGTGACATATATGTGTGTGTTCAGCTGCACAGTATGACAAGGTGTGTGTGTGTGTATTCAGTGAGTAATATGTGTGTGTGGTTGTTGGCATACAAGTATAGGGTGAAATCAGGTCTACAACATAGGTTGACAGTGAACAAATTTCCTAGGTTTTCATGTGCACTCAAACATTCCTATACAACACAGTTATCATTTAGAAAATTCATCTTAGTTACACACATCCAATAAACTCAGTTTAATATATTAAGAAAACAGTAAATATTTCAATGCAAACCCAAGTCATTATCCACATTCAGTTCAAGTATCAGTGAATTCAAGTTCTTTCGAAAATCAACCCAAACTTCAAAATGAAAACCCAAAATGCCAACCTAAACATGAATGATTTGATCCAAGTTATGATAACCTAACTGAACTAAACATTGAACCATAAATATCGAATCATAAAATTCAATTATCAGACATTTACCCGATTCTCAGTTCAGTCCAAACAAGAAACCCAAATTCAAATAAAATTTAAATAATCATTAAACTAGTATGTGCACAGGTGCTAGGCACATGTGTTCGTGTGTCAGAGAGGGTTTCGTGCCCGCACAAGTGGACACGAAGTGTCCAGAACAGTTTTGGCATGTACAAATACAAACTGTACATCACAGCATCGTGCGACGAAGACACGAGTTCGTGCACACGACATACGACACGTGACACCACGTGCTCGTATCCACGTGTTCGCTAGGGATAGGGCTAGAGGGTCGAAACCCTGATTTGGGTTCAAAATGTGTCTGTGTGCGACACGACACACGTATCAGTCAAAGAAAATTGACTGAACCGTGTCAGTGTAAAACGTGTGCGTGCTTGAGAACGTGTCTGATAAACGTGGCCATACGTGGCTTAGAGGGTGACCTGTCAGTCACTACCCCGACCTACCAGCCAAGTGTCAGGCCACCACGTGGCGTGTCGTGTCCAGATTTAGTGTCGGGTAGCAGGACATCCGAGCGGAAGGCTCGTGCTGCGAGTCCGGTTCAATTTTGGACACAATAACGACTCGAAAATCAACTCAGTCGTGCATAAAATCAAAGAGCACATGAAGCTCTACAAATCAGTTCAAAAAAATTCAAAAACAACAATAAAAATCCCTCTTGGACATTTCATCAAACGCCTATAAGCCTACACTGATACGTGTCTGATACAGACACCAAATCAATACGAATTTCTACCAAACTTTTCCTACAGCTAGGGGACACCTAGATGGATGCATCTGTGGAATTAAATCAAGATTTTAGGGTGATTTGTAGGGATAACCTATAGAGAGCCAATCTCTAAGAAAAAGTTTCAAATAGTGAAGTCTCCTTCCTCAAGCTATATCCCAATGAGCTCCCCTTCTTGTAAGCTAGCCTCCTCCTTCTTCTACTCCAGGTTTGGATTCAAATGCAAAAGATTGGGATCAATTTGGTGGAGGAATGATGAAAGGGGGAAGAAATTAGGGTTTCCTAAAGGAAAATTTCTAAATGAGACAAGTGGTTATGAAGAGACATTATATAGGCTGAAATTAGGTTTAATTTGGGCTGTGGTAGCCGGCCATATAGGGGATTAGTGTTAGGGTTTCATGTAAATAGACTTTGAGCCTAGTTCATAAGCTAGCTAGCTCAACCCGTTAGCTATAAGTCTAATTACAAACTCTTCCAATCCTATCATGAACCCTAGCCACACTCAAGTCAACCAAGACCAACTTAAGTCACATTAGGGTCCCACACCATGCGAACTAAGTCACTAAAGTCAAAGTCAAACTCTAGGCTAGTCTCTAAAGACACAACTAGAAAAGTCAAAAATTACAATACCAATGTAATAAATAATAAAATAATTCACAAAAACCAAAAATGACCAAATTACCCTCAAGACTAAAATGTGGTAGTGACACAGTTTCACAGAAAAGTCTCATAAATTTAGTTTCCCCCGGATCTCCGGAGTCCAAAAAAATGCAGAATACAGTATAAAATATATATATATATATATATATATATATATATATATATATATATATATATATATATATATGTATATATGTATATATATATATATATATATATATATATATATATATATATATATATATATATATATATATATATATATATACAAATATGAATATTGTGAGACAAGATTCACAAAAAAGTTTTTCTGGGGCACCTATTTGGTACAGGGTGTCCAGGCTGAACCAAACCATTCGTCTTCGAGTTTTTGGCAAGTTGCGAACCACTTCGACCCCTCTCATAATTTTGGTAAGACTCTAGACATCCTACATTTTTCATTAAATATTTTTTAACTATGAACTAAATTTTGATATTTTTAATAAAATTCAAACTTGTCATATTGTTTGTCTGGTCACCGAAAAGTATAGGATCTTTTTGTCTAATCGACTTGGAGCTTAATGAGACTTATCTAAATAAACTATTGTGCATATTTTGATATAAAAAACATATTTTTACCAGCTTATCATTATTGTTTCTGAATTAAAATATGTCAAAAATTATTTTTTGGGGAACAAAACTATGAAACCAAGTCAATGAATATTGATGACGGATTAATATAAGACATTGGTACCTACTTTTCTACGAATGGAAAACATTAAATATTATTACAAAATATTTCTAACTATTTTTCCAGAATAAAATATAATATTTTATGTTATTAAGATATTACTTTAGTGGGAAGATTTAATGCTATATATGCTAGATTGAGGCGAGTACATAATTAGACTAGTGTGTGTGTGTGTGTATATATATATATTATTTTTTATTTTATTTTATATATATAAATAAAATATATATATTTTATATATATATATGTGTGTGTGTGTGTGTGTGTGTGTGTGTGTGTTTTGATGGATTTACATGCAATAGAAGGGACTTTCCTTGTATAGACGCGTACTACCACATGGGGGTTACTCTTAGGTGGTTGATCATGCATGGTTGCCTATTAGGGTCGGGCTTGGTTTGGTAGGGTTAGGTTTTTGTTAGAAAATGTGGTTAGTCAATATGTTAGGATAAATTATATGTGATTCTATATATGGAAACACTATATATATATAAATATATATATATATATATATATATATATATATATATATATATATATATATATATATATAAGCATGAAAATTACAACAGTCTTGACAACTATGCGCCCAATCAAGGGAGTCATTAGCGCCCAAGCCAGGACAGCCCACATGCGCCCAAGTCACCAGAGCAAGCTATGCGCCCATACGCCCATTCTGGACTCCTCCAGAAGGGGGCGCATAATACTATTTCAGGCTATGCGCCCAAGTCAGGACAGTTTCTGACTCGGTCAAATCTACGATCAATCGTGTACCGAAGCATACGACCACGTCAGTCTCCACGAGCAGTCGTGCACCGGAGCATGTGGCCACATCAACCCCACGATCAATCCACGGTCACGCAGTCTGCCTGCGCCTAGACGTTATGCACCCAAAGCAGGACTATGCACCTATATGAAAATCAGTATACTTTTTCATGTGGGCACGTAACTTCATTCCAGCACGGAAACGACTATAAAAAGGGGTCTTATACCTCTTCAAAACAGGAAACGAAAAGCATTTAAAGAGCCAAATTGCTGCACTTCTTGCCATTGAGCCGAGAGTTAGCAATTTTCTTAGGTTTTCTCCCACTTTATTAATCGGAGTGTCAACGGAGTAAAGGAGCAACTGCAGCTCGATCTCCATCATTCCATTTCCCAGAATTCTTTTTGTACTCGGGGATCCTCAGTGCAGGATCTCTCAGGCGTACTAGATTTGTGGTACCTTGCGCCAAAAAGAAAAGATAGCATTTTTTCTTCTTTTTTTTGTGTGTCCACAAAAATGATGACTCTGCTGGAGACTAACTTTTTCTCTGACGAGAAGGTGGTGACGCAATCCGATACCGATAAAGTGGGGAGCACTCAGAAGATGTTGATTGTAAAGTTCGATCAGCCGGCGTTTAAATAGATGCTCTCGAGGGACGACTCTTGTCACGACCTGCACCCACTGTTAGGGTACGAGAACGTAACAATGCCCAGCCTACGTCGCAGTATCGACGGTAGAACGCTGTCCTAGGTCACAACATCTACAAAATAATGCTAAGCAGTTTATACTCCCTGAATGGGGGTGACATAGCAGATACAGTCTCAATCACATCTAAGGTAGAGCATGATAAGGATAGATGAAACATGAAATCCAAAAGAGATACAGGAGATAGAAGTCTAAGTGTCTAAGATACAAAAACCTAGAAATACACCTCAAACTCATATACAGTAATCCACAAAGTAAATACAACTCCAGACAAATAAAATAACTATCTAAACAACCTCTACTGTGTCTCCTCTAGGCTAGCAGGCAACCTCCAGGCTATCTGTAAAATTTATCAACAGGTCCAGTCAGGACAGGAGCGAGTACAGTACATCTCAACAGATCATAGCAGGTTAGAAAATATAATCATGCAGTAAAGTAAGATACAAGTACTGAAAGAAGTGCAGTATGTAAACAGAGAGAGAAAGCTGTAATAGAAATATCTACTATAAATAAAGAACTAACATGTGGCTAGTGAGTCAGAGTATAATATAGACATATAAATGGCATATGAGATTCTGATGCTACACTATGGAAGAGATTCTGATGCTACACTACTTGGATATTATTCACATGTCCATTTATACTCCTCCGTACCCCCAATCAATACACAAGGATCCAGCCAGGTTATGTTATATGATGCTATGTAATAGCCTCCGAAGATGATAGACCCCGAAGGTGATAGACCCCGAAGGTGATACATAGTAGTCCCATAAATGGGATAAGGATTCTAGGAAGACTCTATGATCATAAGAGTATATGTCACAAGTGATCGAAGAACCAACGAAGCATAGTGATACGCCATGTAAGTGAAACGCACAGAACATAGAGTACCCGATGCTCCCTAAGGATAATATCTCAAGAAAGGATCCATATAGTACCAATCCGTGTGACCATCGTGACAGTGCAAGTAAAGTAATCTACTGCAGGAAATAATTCTAAGCAGGATATGAAATAATCAGAGAATGTACTCGCCTGTATCTGAGTGTCCAAGGTAAAGATACTGTCCGAGGAGAGGTGTCTGGCTCCTAATTAGAACATCATAAGTCACAACATGTCCAGAAGGGTAATATAAAGCACTACAATGCATTCTACATGAATCTAGGTCAAACTAGGCCAAAGTCAACCCTTGGTCAACTCTGGTCAACTGCACTAGTCAAACTAGGTCAAACTAGGTCATGTCCTAACCCAGCAAGTCTTACTAGGCCTAACCAAGACTATCCTAGCAAGCACACATCAATACAAGGCTATACAAGCCAACATACACCCAACTCTATATAGCATGCAATTATTCAATACTCAAATAGGCAAGAATTCACATTAGATATACACTAGGTAATCTATTACTTTAAGCTATATATGTCTACACATATATACACATGCATATATTGGTATTCAACATTAGGTCTATAATCATGGCATTTCAAATGGTTATATAAACTTATATATTACAACACAATATGCTAACATATATATAATATACATACATAGCTAAGTTAACTATATTCATAAATACTTATTTAAGAGGCTATGTGTGTGTATGTGAACATGGCAAAGGGGTAAGTGAGGGTTAAATGGGCATACATAGTGTATACATATCAAAGAGTGTCAAAGTGTAAGTGAACAATGTGTCAAGTGTGATAGTGTCAACATAGTGTAAGGGGGTACATGAGGTAATATAGGATTTGTGTTAACATAGAACATTACATCTCATTAACTTGTATATTGTATACATTACATCTATTATTACATTACATTACATTCATGCTTGCATTCATTCATCATTCATTTATTCTCTTGCACCACTATATGCACCATACATTACATACTATGGAACCTACATATTCACTACAAGCCATACTTATACATGCTTACATTAGATAGGATACTTACACCTCATACATCATTTATTTAACCATTTACTCATACTTGCATTCTCTATTTAATTACATAATGTATATACATTAACATGGGTTAAAATCAAATAGAACATTATATTACACACAAGGGTGCACAAAATGCATATATCGAATAGTAACTCCTACTAATAATCAATACTGTACCATCTCTGTATGAATTAAAATTTAGGATTAAAGTATGTTATAGATCTATGTGTTAGCTTTCCGAAACTTTAAACGGATCGCGTTTTCGTTTCCGGAAACTCCCGAAATCGCGAAAACACCGAGAACGCGTTTGTCTTTCGTATAGCTGACACTCAAATAATTCTTCAGAAAGCTACAAATAGAATTAGGCCTATTAATACATATTTTTGGAAAGCTAACTTCAATACGCTTCTTTTAAAAAAAATGGGAGATTAAACCGAGCTTTGAGCTAGAAGTTATGATATTTCTAAGTTAGGGCTGAAATTAAAAACGTGGATAAAAATCATGACGGATTTAGGTAGTTTGAAACAAAAGAACACAATATATAACATAATATATCAAGAACTCACTCTCTACACTAATATATATATATGAGACACTATAGAACACATCTCTAATACAAAAATATGAGATTAAACATGTAATAATTCATTCATACATAACAACAACACATAGTGTGTCCAAATTTGGGATTTTCCCACATGGACACAATCACAACACAAAGGACACTCCTATGACCTCCAAATGGACACGAAATGGACACAAATGGAGATACAACCATGGGAGTCATTCCTATGGGTTCATAATAGACCTATATGCATGAGAAAATGAAAAGGAGAAGGGATTTATACCTCCCGGTAGATCGAATCGAAGAAAAGCCTTCCCGGAGCGACACCGACACGTAGAGATTCCAAAAGGACACGAACGAGCTCCGAATCCTCCCAAACTTGGGTAGCTTCCTCCTTGGCTAGAATGGAGAAGGAAAGAAGAAGATTTGGTGGTAAAATGGAAGGATTTGGTGGAGAAATTTCTAGGGATTGCTCTCTAGGAATTTGGGGAAGAACAAGAGAGAGAGTGTGGATGAGAATAATAAAATGAACTTGAGCCTATCCTCTCCCAAAGTGGCTGGCCATATGGGGCTATTTGTCCTATTATGTAAGGTCCAAAATGACCCCACAAACCTATTCTATGAGTATTAGGAAAGGGCTATTTAGTTGGGGCTAAATTAGTCATTCTAAAGTCTCTAATCACACTAACCTTATCCATAATAATTAGTCTAACCTCTAACTAAAATATTTCTATCATGTGGACTAAAATGAATATCATGTGGGACATGCCTAACTAGTGTGTGGGTCCCACTAGAGTCAAACTACCCCCGGGTCCCCGTTTCAAGTCGGATTGAGTTGAAATTCGAACCCGACTCAAATAACCCCAAAACAATATCATAAATAATAAAATAATATCAAAATAATTCAAAGAGGTCAAATGCAAAAATATCCTTAGGCCAAAAATGGTATTAAAATATCATAATCACATGGTTGGGCTCTAGGTCAAACAGTCTCTAGGGTTTCACTAGCAAAACGTCAAAACCACAAGTCATTGATTTAAATGATTTTAAAATGATTTAAAATCACCAAACATCATATCATGAATTAAATATCATTATTAAAATAATTATAAACGCAAAATTTCAAAATTACCCTCATTTGGAAAACTGGGTGCTACAACTCTACCCACCTTAGAAAAATTTCGTCCTCGAAATTTAAGATCGATAGTACTCCTTCTAGAGCCTCTAACCTACCCAATATCTAAGGTAACACTTCCTAACACTAGAATAATAAACGGACATCTAAAAAGTGTCAATCTAGGAATACCTCCAATACTGCTCTGCTGTACGGCGGTAATGGAACTTCAATAGAATATGGACTGGAACCTATATCCAAGGGACTGGACCTATTTTAAAGTGGTCTTAACTAAGGATGAAAAGGAACTGATCATAGGCTATAGGTATGCTCAAACTATTATCTTTCTATTAACCATCTATTAATACATTCTATTACCATAGGAACGATGCATTACTAAGACATATAGGCCCCTATCTCTCATAACACATTTATACTCACCAAAAGACTAGTACATCCTATCAAGAATGATACTATGATCTTTCATAAATCTCATAAGCTACATGTTTATAGACACACATACCCACATCAAGGACTAACCTATATATATCTACAACTGATACTAATGGGGTGACGTCCCTATTTTCCAACAATCAAGGTCTAAATTTTTTTTTATCTAAATCATGCAATTTAAAGGAATAGTATACAAGGTCAGGGCATACCGTAGCAGTTGGAAGTCTCACCTAGGTACACTAATCATTCTAGGTCAAAATAGTACTATGGTATTAACACACAAACAATCTAGGGTGTCCTAATCGGGAAGGTAAGGGAACAACAATCATCAAGGTTGTAGGGCTGTCTACCATCCTATATAAAAATTGGTCATTAACAAGCAACTAAGAATATTATTAAAAGGTTACTATTCCATAAAATGGCAAAAATTGAAAATTTAGGCACAACAAATCACAAATAGATTTTTGTCTTGACACGATCTAAGTTGATCAATTTCGGGATAAAACTAGATTTGGGCAAAAAGGGAAATCAATGAAAACAAAGTATGAGAACGAGCATCCAATGATGGAGGTTCAGGTCATGATTAAATTTAATTCGACTGAGTACGAATACGAGGTTCATAGGCGATGAAAAGATTTCAAGGAAAGTTGTCAAGGCTGTCGCGAATGAGACTCTAGGGTCAAGTTTAACTATGTCTCCATTCTTGTAGATTGATACATGAAAAAGCGAACCAAAGTGCAATAGGTTGATCAGACCATCATGTACCGGTTCTGATTAGACAATATGTTAGTGGGTGGCCACCCAATAAAATATGTCATGACCAAGCTCGAAAATAGATAAGCTTGCAAAACTAAGGCTAATTTAGCAGCACAAGATATAAGGGTGGTAATGATGAAAGGAATTACATAGTCCAAGTTTCTTAACCAACGGGTCAAGTAATCAGATAAGGTACAAGGTTAAGCATCTAAGGAAACAAGCAGAACACTATCACATGTCGGGTCGAAAGAATTGAGTCAAGGCTGGATTTCTAATTAAAATAAGAAGAAATTTAGTATAATGGTAGAGGTTATAGTTTAGCCAGTTGACCAGAAAATCATATTAAAAAATAGAGTACAAGAAGACGGGTTTTAGTGGGACATGATATACCTACACAAAGGTGAGTTCGTCTAGGTCTTGCATATAAGATTTGTTGGAGGGTAACAACTAATTACATTCCGAATGTCAAGGTCACGATAAGGAACGTCAAAGGATCTCAAAAATAGAAAGTGGGGGTTCAAGAGGTGGTAAATAAATGCACAAGATAAGGAAGATCAAGTTAATCATCTGTTTCTGATACCCTTAAGTTCATCTGGTCATAACTTGCCAATCGTTTTCTTACATCACCAGTCTCCATATAAAAATTTAACCTTTACCTAAGCCTTTACCATGACTACCGTAGGCAATTTCCAATTTCCAAACATTACTCATGAAGCATAGCCTTCACATTTAGGAATCAACATTAACCATTTATTCAAATTTCCAAATTCTTTCACCTTGTCTTAAATTTGGCCCGAAACCTCTAAATCCCGTTTACGAATTCCTTGAACTTGTTCAAATGGTTCTCCTCGTGTTATTTAATTTAAATACCTTTAGGCCTTACAAAACTTATCCTCCATTGAAAAATCAACTTCTATATTTTCTTCGACATACACCTTTGAAAATTATTCTCCTAAAAATATTTTACAACAATCTCTAAACTTCCATAACTTTGTGCTCTCTCTATCCCTAGTCATTTCCTCGCAACATCTTGTTTAATATCCTTATTAAACAAAATTAACTTCTCTTTTCCATTACTAACCTTCTACATAGCCTCAGAGTAAAAGTTTTCCCCAGAATCAATAACCAAGATTTTCTAAGTTCTCAAAACTAGGTTGACCTCTGATATCCTCATTAGTTTTGAATACACCTATAAAATATCTCATAACCCCAAAATTTCTCTAAATGTAATTATTTCCAGATTGGTAGTATATATCTCTTCATTCTATTCGAGACCTTTACCATATTTCTATCTCAAGTTTCCATATGGAACACTCCACATTTGATTTCCTTTAGATCATCATAAAATAACCAGTTACGTCTTCTCTGAGCTACATAATTTACGTCACTTCCTTAATATTTTTCAGGCAAAATGATATAAAGATTCAAGAGTTTTTAAGGTATAGTTGACAGAATTATATACGAGACAGGAAATTGATGTAATCATGATAGTTATATAAGACAATGAATGATGGTAGTAAAAATATTGGCAGGAAAAGAACGATAATAGAATCTGTTCTGCTTATCTATTTAAAAGAGGAACCCATTTTGAAATCAGTGCTATAATATCAAATCCAAAATAAGGCCTAGCAAAATCACTGGTTTATTGTATTAAGAAGAAATAAATTTGTAAGAAGTTACACAAGGTTTATAAAAAAAAACAGCTAAACCTACTCCTAAGTTAAATAAATTGAAACTAAACAAAGCAAACCAATTAATAATTCTTTTTTTTGAAGGACTGCAACAAAAGTAAAGAAAATATGCTCGAAAATATTTAAGGTACAATCTGATAATCATATGCGTCTATCCAAGATCATGGTACTCTAAATCCTCGTCATACTAGTGAGCAAGGCTACGATAATCACAGAGCCCTTGACTTATGCACATACCTCTAGAATCATGGTATTTAACATTTTTGCGATGCCGCATGCTTGGCTGCGAAAACCTTAAATTTCCACACCCGAGAAATATATTCAAAGTCAGACTATATGTCCTCACCATGCTGGCTAATGTGACTATAGAAGACTAGATTCCATAACATAGATGACCTAGCCAATATAATTTCATCTTGCCAAAAATTAAATTAATCAACAATAAATTCCCAAAAATCAAATCAAATTTATCAACGAACATCAATCTTCGAAAATGAGCAAAAATCCATCAAAATACAAACTCGGATGCAACAGCTATCATCAAGATTTAAAATTCGACAATCATCCATCAAAATAAATAAATACAAACTCAAATTCAACCATAATCCATCAAAATTAAATTCAACAACAGAAAGTAAAGATAAATCAAATCAAGGGAAAAAGAGTTCTCAAATCGAAGTTAAAATAAGATTCTCAAGGGTCGTCCCAGGAATCTCTCAAGGGGTCCTAACTGTGATTGAGTATCTTCAAAAATATATCCTATTCCTACTGCAGGCTGTAGTGGTACTCTAGTTCGAATACCACTACACAAACTCGACCTGCATGGGCCACCACTAGAAACGTGTCACGACCCGCACCCACTGTTAGGGTACGAGAACGTAACAACGCGCAGCCTACGCCGCAGTGTCGGCGGTAGAACGCTGTCCTAGGTCACAACATCTACAAAATAATGCTAAGCAGTTTATACTCCCCGAATGGGGGTGACATAGCAGATACAGTCTCAATCACATCTAAGGTAGAGCATGATAAGGATAGATAAAACATGAAATCCAAAAGAGATACAGGAGATAGAAGTCTAAGTGTCTAAGATACAAAAACCTAGAAATACACCTCAAACTCATATACAGTAATCCACAAAGTAAATACAACTCCAAACAAATGAAATAACTATCTAAACAACCTCTACTGTGTCTCCTCTAGGCTAGCAGGCAACCTCCAGGCTATCTGCAAAATTTATCAACAGGTCCAGTCAGGACAGGAGCGAGTACAGTACATCTCAACAGATCATAGCAAGTTAGAAAATATAATCATGCAGTAAAGTAAGATACAAGTACTGAAAGAAGTGCAGTATATAAACAGAGAGAGAAAGCTGTAATAGAAATATCTACTATAAATAAAGAACTAACATGTGGCTAGTGAGTCAGAGTACAATATAGACATGTAAATGGCATAGGAGATTCTGATGTTATACTATGGAAGAGGTTCTGATGCTACATTACTTGGGTGTTATTTACAAGTCCATTTATACTCCCCCGTACCCCCAATCAATACACAAGGATCCAGTCAGGTTATGTTATATGATGCTATGTAACAGTCCCCGAAGATGATAGACCCCGAAGGTGATAGACTCCGAAGGTGATACATAGTAGTCCCATAAATGGGATAAGGATTCTAGGAAGACTCTGTGATCATAAGAGTATATGTCACAAGTGATCGAAGAACCAACGAAGCATAGTGATACGCCATGTAAGTGAAACGCACAGAACATAGAGTACCCGATGCTCCCTAAGGATAACATCTCAAGAAAGGATCCATATAGTACCAATTCGTGTGACCATCGTAACAGTACAAGTAAAGTAATCTACTGCAGGAAATAATTCTAAGCAGGATATGAAATGATCAGAGAATGTACTCGCCTGTATCTGAGTGTCCAAGGTAAAGATACTGTCCGAGGAGAGGTATCTGGCTCCTAATTAGAACATCATAAGTCACAACATGTCCAGAAGGGTAATATAAAGCACTACAATGCATTCTACATGAATCTAGGTCAAACTACGCCAAAGTCAACCCTTGGTCAACTCTGGTCAACTGTACTAGTCAAACTAGGTCATGTCCTAACCCAGCAAGTCTTACTAGGCCTAACCAAGACTATCCTAGCAAGCACACATCAATACAAGGCTATACAAGCCAACTTACACCCAACTTTATATAGCATGCAATTATTCAATACTCAAATAGGCAAGAATTTACATTGGATATACACTAGGTAATCTATTACTTTAAGCTATATATGTCTACACATATATACACATGCATATATTGGTATTCAATATTAGGTCTATAATCATGGCATTTCAAATGGTTATATAAACTTATATATTACAACACAATATGCTAACATATATATAATATACATACATAGCTAAGTTAACTATATTCTTAAATACTTATTTAAGAGGCTATGTATGTGTATGTGAACATGGCAAAGGGGCAAGTAAGGGTTAAATGGGCATACATAGTGTATACATATCAAAGAGTGTCAAAGTGTAAGTGAACAATGTGTCAAGTGTGATAGTGTCAACATAGTGTAAGGGGGTACATGAGGTAATATAGGATTTGTGTTAACATAGAACATTACATCTCATTAACTTGTATATTATATACATTATATCTATTATTACATTACATTCATGCTTGTATTCATTTATCATTCATTTATTCTCTTGCACCACTATATGCACCATACATTACATACTATGGAACCTACATATTCATTACAAGCCATACTTATACATGCTTACATTAGATAGGATACTTATATCTCATATATCATTTATTTAATCATTTACTCATGCTTGCATTCTCTATTTAATTACATAATGTATATACATTAACATGGGTTAAAATCAAATAGAACATTATATTACACACAAGGGTGCACAAAATGCATATACCGAATAGCAACTCCTACTAATAATCAATACTGTACCATCTCAGCATGAATTAAAATCTAGGATTATAGTATGTTATAAATCTATGTGTTAGCTTTCCGAAACATTAAACGGATCGCGTTTTCGTTTCCGAAAACTCCCGGAATCGCGAAAACACCGAGAACGCATTTGTCTTTCATACAGCTGACACTCAAATAATTCTCCAGAAAGTTACAGAAAGAATTAGGCCTATTAATACATATTTTTGGAAAGCTAACTTCAATACGCTTCTTTTAAAAAAAACGGGAGATTAAACCGAGCTTTGAGCTAGAAGTTATGACATTTCTAAGTTAGGACTGAAATAAAAAACGTGGATAAAAATCATGACGGATTTAGGTAGTTTGAGACAAAAGAACACAATATATAACATAATATATCAAGAACTCACTCTCTACACTAATATATATATGAGACACTATAGAACACATCTCCAATATAAAAATATGAGATTAAACATGTAATAATTCATTCATACATAACAACAACACATAGTGTGTCCAAATTTGGGATTTTCCCACATGGACACAACCATAACACAAATGACACTCCTATGACCTCCAAATGGACACGAAATGGACACAAATGGAGATACACCCATGGGGGTCATTCCTATGGGTTCAAAATAGACCTATATGCATGAGGAAATGAAAAGGAGAAGGGATTTATACCTCCCGGTAGATCGAATCGAAGAAAAGCCTTCCCGGAGCGACACCGACACGTAGAGATTCCAAAAGGACACGAACGAGCTCCGAATCCTCCCAAACTTGGGTAGCTTCCTCCTTGGCTAGAATGGAGAAGGAAAGAATAAGATTTGGTGGTAAAATGGAAGAATTTGGTGGAGAAATTTCTAGGGATTGCTCTCTAGGAATTTGGGGAAGAACAAGAGAGAGAGTGTGGATGAGAATAATGAAATGAACTTGAGCCTATCCTCTCCCAAAGTGGCTGGCCATATGGGGCTATTTGTCCTATTATGTAAGGTCCAAAATGCCCCCACTAACCTATTCTATGAGTATTAGGAAAGGGCTAATTGGTTGGGGCTAAATTAGTCATTCTAAAGTCTCTAATCACACTAACCTTATCCATAATAATTAGTCTAACCTCTAAATAAAATATTTCTATCATGTGGACTAAAATTAATATCATGTGGGACATGCCTAACTAGTGTGTGGGTCCCACTAGAGTCAAACTACCCCCGGGTCCCCATTTCAAGTCAGATTGAGTTGAAATTCGAACCCGACTCAAATAACCCCAAAACAATATCATAAATAATAAAATAATATCAAAATAATTCAAAGAGGTCAAATGCAAAAATATCCTTAGGCCAAAAATGACATTAAAATATCATAATCACATGGTTGGGCTCTAGGTCAAACAGTCTCTAGGGTTTCACTAGCAAAACGTCAAAACCACAAGTCATTGATTTAAATGATTTTAAAATGATTTAAAATCACCAAACATCATATCATGAATTAAATATCATTATTAAAATAATTATAAACACAAAATTTCAAAATTACCCTCATTTGGGAAACTGGGTGCTACAACTCTACTCCCTCAAAATCAGTGAAGCCAAACAAGTCTCGTAAGACTTGGCTTCCGAAGGCTCGTGGTGCATATCCTGCCAGTATCATAGAAGATATGCAACCGAAGGACTCTGTCACGTGGGCGCATAGGCCTTCCACGTGGGCGCATGGAGCTTCTCTGTGTGCACATAGCTCTGCCACGAAGACTCCTAACATGAAGAAGGTGCATACCATTTCGGGCTCTACTAGCTCAGCGACTTCTCTCTTGTGCAATCAACAACAGAGTGTTCAACGTTCGATACTTGGCAAAGAAAAACACTACAATGCCAGGAATCGAAGTATTCAACGCTCTGGGCAAACTCAGCGAGGCTCACATCGAGGAAGCTCAGGCATGCTGCCAAGACTTCTGGGAAGCATGCGCCCAAAGGCAGACTCCAGGGTCTATGCATCCACAGCAAAAAGACAGGTCCCAACGCGTATATCATGGGGCTGTCTTCAAAGTCATCACAGAACTTAGGTGTGGGGGTTTCCCCTGCACGTGAACTAAGTTCCGAGGTGCCAACTCTCCTTACAAACCCATATACAAAGCTCGATGATGCATGTGACATAGGTTTTAAGACAAAACTCCCTTTTGCTTACTTACGCTACATGCTAAATCATAAGCGTAAAGCGAGGAAGGATACAACAATTTATGGCATACATCCGTGCACCAGTATTGTCATCAACTGTTGCTGCTCCAAAGCAACGAGAGTGCCTCAAAGGCAGTTCGTGTTTCGATGACTGCATCGCTCTGATGATGAAAAGTCGCTGTGTGTTTTATCCAACATGGCTTTATGGGATCCTCCTTACGGGAGCACCAATCAAAGAAGGTGGACCACAAACCCAACTTTTTCTCTCAGTTCTGCAAACAGAAGAAGAATAAGTCCGCCAACAGATAGCCAGCGAGCTGTTACATCTGAAGGAGTCTATATGGGTACTCGGTCAAGGACGAGATTCTGTATAGATAACGAGCACTCCCAAGCTAGAGGTTATAATCCTTCAGCTGGGGGTAGTATTTCCTCAGAGTCTGAAGCAGATGACCTTCATACTGGGGGTAGCCTGCCAGATGATGATGATCTCTCCGAGTCTGACGGTGACTATCTACCTCCCCTACCTGAAGACGAAGGCTTTTTAACTCAGAGACATAGTGTATCAGCACCAGTTGTACTGTTTTCTCTGTTCATCCTCGCATGTTATCTACATATATGGCGGATGGAGAGAGACGTGAAAAAGCCAGTGATTAGACCAACAAATGGCTAGAGGGTCTTAAAACAGCATTTGCCAAGATCACTGATATGCTTACCAGTATCATGGTGGTCCAAGCTGTTGGGGCTGTTTCTCCACCTCAACCAAATATCTCAGCACATGTTAGTCCGTTTTATAGCAACTACCCTCCTTCACTATAGAAGGAGTATCATTCTATTGTGCCTCCTTCAAATCTTACAAATGCTGGGGTGGTCCTTCACCAACGAAGCCTGACAACCGTATATCAGTCGTTTTTCAACATCTGCTCAATCAACATGATGTAATTGATTCTCTTGTTGTCCATCTCGATACCATCTCACATAAAGACGAGCTTTAGAAGATGGGAATATCTCAACCTTATCCTCTTGAATGGAAGAATGCTACTTGCCCTCCTAACAACAAGCCACTGACGCTAAATTCATTTGACTGGATGACTTCTTCTCGCCAATACATGACATACTTCAACACGCAGACTCGACACTTACCCAGGGATGATCCGTTCTTGTCAAAGCTGTTTATTAGCACCTTACAGGAGGTAGCTTTTGAATGGTTCTGCAGTCTGCCTAACGGTTGTATTAATTCATTTAAAGACTTGGAGATGTTATTCTTCAACAAGTTTTACGAGAGTGGCATGCATGTTAGTATGTCTACCCTCATCGAGACCAAGCAAAGGATGACTGAGTCTGTCATTGCTTTCATCGAACGCTTCAGACGACTAGCATTGAAGATGCCCTTCGGTATACCAAACTCAGAACTTATGGATACTTGTCGGCATAACTTCCTTCCTACAGTGAAGTTCTGTCTGGGCATACATAAGTATGATACATGGCCCACTTTCATTGGGGCCGTTGATGCTGCTAAAAATGACGTCCCTAATCTGGAATTAATGGGGTTGAAAACACCCAAATCTGAAGACAAAGGCAAGCACCCTCAAACTATCCCTATCCGTGGGGGTAAAGAAAAATAAGTCTTGAAGGTTGAAACTTCCATGGGAGCTTCCATTTCTCAGGGCTCTCTTGACAAACCTAAGGAGAATTTCTCCTTTGATGAGGATGATGTTATTACCATTTTTTACACATTGACCGAGGGTAATAAACTGACATTGCCTCCACCACGATGTCCTGCGAAGGCGAACCAACTCAATGATCCCAAGTACTGTCTTTATCATCAGTACGTGCACCACTATACCAAGGATTGCATCGTCCTGAAGAAGAAGATACAACAGCTTATCGACAGCCAAGTGATCAACCTCGAAGCTGAAGACAAGGTCGTATCTTCTAACATGATCTCTCTTCAATTTAGTGACTATCCTCCCACAGAAGTCCCAGACGACGTAGTCCCAATCCCAAGGCAATAATAAAAGTCGTCAACCTGCCGCCAGCTCGCAACTCAACCTTGGTGCCACTCACGACTAAACTTGGTGAGATCATGTAGGTCCATCCAGACCTTGTGCAAGAAATGATGCAGGGGGTGGTATCTCCTAAAGTAAAGAGGGGCAAGAAATATAAATCATGTCATATGGTGTCTTCTCCCATTTAAGAAGTTCTATCTGGCGAGACGCAATCTGGAAAGTCTTACCTATGGACTTATGACCCCGCACAAGAAGAAGTAGTACCTTCTCAAGCTCCTGCTGCCCCTACAAGTTCAGAAGCCGGTCCGTCTAATCCCTCAACTACTGACAAAGCCAAGCAGAAGGCGACACAATTTGACAAGTCTCTGAAGGTGCCAACTCCCGAAGGCATGGATCTGCCTTACAACTTTGACATACTTGTCACGACCCGCACCCTAGAGTAAGGGCACGAGACGTGGGTACGTCCAGCCTACGCCGCAGTGTCGGCGGTAGAACGCTGTCCTAGGTCACAACTTCTAACAATTGAAGGTATAGCAGTTATACTCCCCGAATGGGGGTGACATAACACAATATAAACTCAACCACAGCTAAGGTAGAACAGGTAAGATAGATAGATAATGAAAGATAACAATATCCAGAACAGAGAATCACAGAGGTACAAACCAGAGTTCTAAGTGTCTAAAATAATACATCTCAGAGTATCTCAAGTCTAATACAGTAATCCAGAATAGAAAAGACAGTCCTAATCTAAAGGAGTGTCATCTACAGCTAGTGGCTCCTACTGCTGGTCCAAGTCCAGGCACTTGTCTAGTGTAGCACCATAGTAGGTAGGGCAGAACGCCTCAGCCTCATCCTCTGTAATATTTTAATAGGTCCAGTTAGGACAGGAGCGAGCACAGTACATCTCAACAAATCATAGCAGGTCAGGATATATAATCATGCTTATAGAGTAAAATACAAGAAACTGAAGAATATGATAAACAGGAAAGACTGTAAATAAATAGCTACAGTATATAGAGAACTAGCAGTGTCTAGTGATTCAGAGCACAAGATGGTTATGTAAACGGCACGATGTTGTACACGAGTAATCTACAGAGGTTGTACACGAGTAATCTACTGGATTGATTACATAACCACTTCTACTCCCCCACCCCAATCAATACACAAGGATCCAACTATGATATGTTATTGCACACGAAGTATAGTCGCACACGAGATCATGTGAGCACATGAGTATACACGATTTTACACGATTTGTACACGAAAAGCACGAACACAAGGAGTACACGATGCTCATGATAAAGTACACGAACACGAAATACCCGATGTATCCGCTAAGGGGATAACATTGCAGAACAAGATCCATATAGTACTAATCCGTGTTTCCGACGTGTCAGCATCATGTATAGTAATCTAAAGCAGGAAATATACTCCTAATGCAGGATATGAAATGATCAGAGAATGTACTCGCCTGTAACCGGTGAATCTGAGAGAATTTAGACTGTCCGAGGAGTGGTGTCTGTCTCCTATAGAACAGTACAAGTCACTATGAGTCTACAATGATAAAACAATGCAAATTAATGCATTTTACATGAAACTAGGTCAATCTAGACCAAAGTCAACTCTGGTCAACCTTAAAGTAAAACCTAGGTCAACCAAGTCTACTCTAGGTCTAGCAAGACTATTCTAGGTTTTCTAGGCTAATCTAGGCAATACCATGTCAAGCCTACCAATACACACTTTGGTATGTTGATTAAAATCTATTATAGAGTATATAGCCTATAGCCCTATTACCCATACCCTACATATCATAACACGTAATACAATATTACCCATACATTGTATCATAACAAATAGTACAATATATCCTATATACACATTAACACACATATATTATCTATAGGAACCTATATATATCTATATATATATATATATATATATATGTCTCTACCACATATAGATATACATAGGATAAGAGAGAGGGAACTCATGAACACTAGTGTGTGTGTGTGAAGAGTGAGGGTGTGGTGTGTGAATCATAGGAATGTAAGTGATATGTGAGTGAACATGGTGTCAAGGTAAAACACAGTGTGACAGTAAGTAGCAGAGGGTGAGGAACATGTGTCAAGTGTTGCTAAGGTGCAACATGTGAAAGGGTGTGGGCAAAACAGAGAGCAGAAAGTGTGACATGGTGTGCAAGCAACTCAGTGAGTGCTAGGCTGAGTGAACACAGTAAAGAGACTGGGATCAAACACCAGGTCAGTCCAACATGATCCCAGGTAAAATGCAACACTGCATTCACATATTTGATTCAAAAGAAAACTCCAAACAGTTCAAACAATTTAGACATTCATTAGCCTTCATTCTCAGGTTATACTAACTAACTAAAATCTCAGATTTACACATGGCTACAACCCCCAAAACCAAAACCAGTTAACAGTCCTATGGTTTCCTAGATTTCAGTTATAATATAAAATATCATTCCAGATTTTAGATTAGGAATTTAACATAGTTAACCTATTGAACTCAACCCACAACAAGGTTTCAAGCAGTCCTCTATAACTAATCAAATCTCAGAGTTACGAAAACCATTCTCAAGTTTATTCATTGCAAAGGAAAGGAAAACTCAATGAGCTACTAAGCATTAACAATCTGGAAATAATTTCAGGTTCAAGGATGAACAACATTAAGATAATGAAAAAGGAAAACAATCCACCATGTTTCACTGTAAATATCAGTTTAATAGATTTAAAAGGAAACTCAGTTTAATAGCAGTATACAAATAAGCATGAAATTCAGTTTGCAGTACATATAAAGAAAGGAAAACAATTCATGTGAAACATAACAGTCAATAAGAAGAATATTGAAATCAATTGTAAGTAAACTCATGAACACTAGTTCATTTCAGTTCAATTTAAACCCAGGAAGCAGTGAATCCAATATCAGTCCACATCTCAAAATAATCAAGCATGGACAGTTAGCAGTGAACCAAGGATCCCCTCCCCCTTCCATTCTCAGGATTGAAACTTAAATCACAGGTTTTCGAAGGAAACTGGGAGCTAAACTCAGTTATCAAAACAAAACTCAACTCAGGTTTAGGGATCATTTTAGTTCAGTAAAGGAAGGAAAAATCTCAGTTAAAGGAAAAACCATTTCCATACCTATTTTAAACAGGAAGGGAAATCAACCTTAGTGAACAGAATTTTGAATCAACTACACATGCCAAATTTCATTAACACAACCAAAAAGCCCAAGTTCGAATGTGAATACTTAGCTAACATGATTTGTAACCTGTGGGGATCATTAACAGTGAAAAATATTACTAAACATGGATTGAAATGCTTGGGGAAAAGGGAAAATCAAAATCAGGTCCTGAGTTTCAGAACATGTATCAGAGTTTACACTGTTCTACAAAATTCTGAACCAAACACCACTCAAAACCCAACCATTAAGTAACATGGTATAACAGGGATTTAAACATGATAATTAAGATCTATTTAATCATTTAGACATAATTTAAAACATTAAAATCAATTTAAACCAACAAAACAACACACAATACACGTACGCACACATAGCTGCCCAGTGCACCCTGAATACCGTGTCCGACACGACACGAGGACTCGTGAAACTTTGCGAGCCTCGTGTCAGTCAGTGCCCCTATCCCTATACCAAATTTCTCGTATCCACGTGGAGAAACGAGCGCGCAGTAGCCCCCGAGCAGCAGGGCACGCACTGTGCCCGCACGCTCGCACCCGCACTCGCGTGTCCCGTGTTCCCCACGACTCGACACGACACAAATAACAGCACACGACACAAGGAATCCCTAGACGACACCTAGGGCTACCTTCCTATTCAAATGGATTTCAAAATCTCACACGAAATGCCCATTGGGGCATTTCATCAAACACTCAGTGATACACACTGATACGTGTCCAGAATGGACACGAAATGACACAAAAACTTGGGAAACCCTATTCCTATAGTTAGGCTAGGGTTAGGGCATTCCTAAAATTAATTTTACCAGATTTTAGGAGCTATGGATAGGATTATACCTCAATGTGCACAACTCCCAAAAAAACCTCAAAGGAATGATTCCTCAAACCACCCAAAGTCCTTCAAATTGTTTGCTCCCTGTCAAAACTTATTTCCAATAGCAAGAACACAAGATTTAGAGCCTATTGGAATTTGTTTGAAGGAAAAAGGACTTGAAATGAATTTATTATGAATTTATGAAGATGGAACTTACCCCTTTCTAAAAACTTGCATAAACCCTAAGAAAGAGGCTAGCCCTAAAATTTGGGAGAATATTTATAGAGGGGGAGGCTGTCATGTGGCTGGCCATAGGGCCCTAGGGCTAGGTTTTGGCTAGTTGGTTGAGTCCTAATTAGTTTAAGTCATGATTATGACTTGTGACTTCACAAGCCATTCTTAGGCCAACTAACTCCTAATTACCCCAAACCAATTCTAATGAACTTGAAATGACTAACTTAGGTCACACTAGGGTTTCTTAACCTAACCTGGATGTCTTGACCTAGGTTAGCCAATAAGACAGTCTCCTAGTCAACATGAGTCAAAATCTAAAACTAGCACAAATCAATTACACTAAAAATCATCTAAAAATCACATTAATCATAATTAATAATAATAATCCCAAAATAATTTCAAAATTTTGAAAATGACCAAAATACCCTTAAGCAAGAAAAGTGGCAGTGACAAATCTACCCCCCTTAAATAATTTCGTCCTCGAAATTAAAAGGCGAAACTAAACTGCGAAGAAGGATAGAAAAGTATACCTCTGGGTACAAAAAGATAGGGGTACCGCTCGCGCATCTCATCCTCCCGCTCCCAGGTAGACTCTCCTAGAGAATGATGCCTCCATGCGACGCGTACCAAGGGTATCACCTGGTTCCTCAATACCTTCTCCCGGCGATCCAAAACCTCCACAGGCTGCTCTGGATAACTGAGAGTAGGTCCAACCTCTATATCCGAGTGATCGAGCACATGGCTAGGGTCAGCCACGTACCGTCTCAGCTGTGATACATGGAATACGTTGTGGACGCCCACTAGTGCAGGTGGCAAGTCTAGCCTGTATGCCACGTCACCGACTCTCCCGCTGATAACGAAAGGGCCGATGAAGCGCGGGCTAAGCTTTCCACCTCCACCAAAACGTATCGTACCACGAGTCGGAGATATCCGCAGAAAAACTATGTCTCCAACCTAATCACAAGCAAGGTCTCAAGTTACTAAAAATCAAACATGATCAATCAAATAAAACTAAATACAACCTAATTCTAATCCTACTCTAAATCTGTACCTCAAACTCCAGCGGCCTCCGGTGGCTACCGGCCCAGTGCCGATGTCTGTCCTGCGCCACGCGAAGTCTGTCCCTGATGAGCTTCACCTTCTCGGCTGCATCAACAACCATCTCTGGTTCCAGTAAAGCTCGCTCTCTAACATCATCCCATGATAAGGGAGTACGACACCTACGCCCGTACAGAGCCTCAAACGGTGACATCTCAATGCTGGCCTAAAAACTGTTGTTGTAAGCAAACTCCACCAAATGCAGGTGATCCTTCCAGGAACCTCCAAAATCCAGGACGCACGTCCGCAGCATATCCTCAAGGGTCTGAATAGTCCTCTCTGACTGTCCGTCCGTCTGGGGGTGGTATGCAGTACTGAACTTGAGCTGAGTGCCCAAGCTAGTCTGCAGACTCCTCCAGAAATGGGAAGTAAAGCGGCTATCCCGATCTGAGACTATGCTGACGGAAACTCCGTGAATCCTGACTATCTGTCTCATATACAACTCCGCCAGTCTCTCTGTAGACGTACCCACCTTGAATGGCAAGAAGTGGGCCGATTTGGTCAACCTGTCAACGATGACCCAAATCGCATCTTTCCTCCTGGTGTACGGGGCAATCCTGATACAAAGTTCATGGTAATATGCTCCCACTTCCACTCTGGAATGGGCAGCGGCTGCAACAAACCTCCAGGCCTCTGCCTCTCAGCCTTGACCTGCTGACAGATCAAGCATCTAGCTACAAAGTTGGACACCTCCCTCTTCATCCCGTACCACCAGACATGCTCTCGCAGATCCCTGTACATCTTATTTGAACCAGGATGTATAGAGTACTGCGATCTGTGAGCCTCCTGCATAATCTGCTCTCTGAGCTCCCCGCTAGGCACACATAACCTGGCACCGTGCCTTAGGGCACCATCCTCTGCAAGTGAGAACTCAATATCCTGTACTCCCATACTGATCTGCTCTCGGATACTCCGTAGAGCCACATCATCAAACTGTGTCGCCTTGATCCTGTCCATCAAATCTGACTGTATCTGTAGGTCCCATAACTGCATCTGCACTCCGGGCACGATCACCTCAATCCTAAGGCTCTCCAAGTCTGCAAGCAGGTGCCGATCCATAGTCAAACACATGGCTGTCGGATACCTACTCAAGGCATCGACAACCACGTTGGCCTTCCCCGGGTGATACTGGAGTGCGATATCAAAGTCCTTCATCAGCTCAAGCCACCTGTGCTGCCTCATGTTCAACTCCTTCTGAGTGAACACGTACTTCAAGCTCTTGTGGTCTGTGAAGATCTCTACCCTCTCGCCATACAGATAGTGCTTCCATAACTTCAAAGCAAAAATCACCGCCGCCAGCTCCAGGTCATGGGTAGGGTAGTTCTTCTCATGGGGACGTAATTGCCTGGAAGCATAAGCAATCACCTTCCCATGCTGCTGCAAGACACAGCCCAACCCCTTCCCTGAAGCATCACTATAAATAGTGAAACCACCTGATCCTGAAGGCAACGTCAGAATCGGAGCTGTCGTAAGCCGCTTCTTCAACTCATCAAAAGCTGCCTGACACTCCTCTGACCAAACATACTCAGTATCCTTCCGGGTCAACCGTGTCAACGGCTCTGCAACCCGGGAGAAATCCTGCACAAATCTCCTATAGTATCCTGCCAGCCCCAGGAAACTCCTGATCTCTGCTACTGAAGTCGGTGCTGCCCAAGCCTCAACTGCTACAATCTTCTTGGGGTCAACTGAGATACCATCTCCAGTCACCACATGCCCCAAGAAGTCCACCTGGTCCAAGAAAAACTCACACTTGGAGAGTTTTCCATAAAGCTGCTCCCGCCTGAGAGTCTCTAGCACTATCCGCAGATGCTCCTCGTGCTCCTCCTGTCTTGGAATATATCAAGATATCATCAATGAACACCACCACGAACTTGTCCAAGTACTGGTGGAACACCTTGTTCATTAGATTCATAAACACTGCTGGTGCATTGGTTAGCCCAAACGGCATAACCCAAAACTCAAACTGCCCGTACCGTATCCTGAAGGCGGTCTTGGGGATATCCTCCCTCTTCACCTTCACCTGGTGATAACTCGACCTCAAATCAATCTTGGAGAACACCCGAGCTCCGCTTAACTGATCAAACAGATCATCGATCCGCGGCAGTGGGTATCTGTTCTTGATTGTCAGGTTGTTGAGTGCCCTATAGTCGATACACATGCGTACCGACCCATCCTTCTTGGGTACGAAAAGTACCGATGCACCCCAAGGTGAAGAACTAGATCGGATGAAGCCCTTGTCCTGCAGCTCATCCACCTACTTCTTCAGGTCCACTAACTCGATGTTGTTCACTCGATAGACATGCTGAAAGATCGGTTCCGCGCCGGGAACTAAGTCTATCGAGAACTCTACATCTCTGTTCGATGGAAGCCCTGGCAACTCCTCTGGAAATACGTCCATAAACTCTGCGATTAAGGGATGCGGAGCCACCTGCTCCTCGACTGATGCTCCACAGAAAACTCTGCCGTCCTGCTCTGCCTGCCGTCGGGTGTACTCAAACTCTGGCTCTCCTGGGGCCCCAAACAAAACTCTACCCCCACGGCAATCAATACGGGCGTGGTGTCTACTCAGCCAGTCCATACCTAATACTATATCGTAGTTCGGTAATGGCATGATGAGTAAACTCACTCCCAACTCTCGGCCTTCCAATATAACACTCCGCCCTCTGTAAACATCACTCACGAGGATGACCCCACCCCCGGTCGTGATCTTGCAGGTCCTAGGCAATGGTTCCGAAATCAAACTGTGTCTAATAGCATATGATACAGACACAAAGCTGTGGGAAGCCCCGAAATCAAAGAGTGCAAATGCTGGAAGGTAGTCGAGAAGAACCGAACCTGCTATCAGCTCTCCGATGACCTCAGCATCCTCAGCTGCCATGGCAAAAGCTCGCCCCTGCTGTCCACCCCGTGCCTGCTGCTGGTGCTGCTGGAACCTCTGCTGCTGGGTCTGCAGGGCTGGTCCCCTCTGCTGGCCTGCTGAAGCCTTGGCTGCCCCAGCTCCTCCTGGTACCGGACGCATTGACGCAACTGGACACTCTCGCATCTGATGGTCTGCTGATCCACACATCAAGCATCTGCCGAGTCTCTTCCTGCACTCGTCCCACTTATGCCCAGGCTTCTTGTAGAAAGTACAACTAATAGCCTGCTGCCTGGGTGCCTGCTACCCCCTCTGATGCTGGTGCTACACCTGCTGGAAAGGTGCACGGCCCTGCTGCTGAAACTGCTGCACTGGCCTCTGATGCTGAAACTGCTGCTGGAAATGAGGCCTCTTGGCCTGCCCCTGACTGCTACTGCCTGACTGAAAATTGCGACGTCTCTTCTGCCTCAGTCCCAGGTCGTCCTCTGCCGCCATGGCCCCAGAATAAATCTCAGCAAAAGTAGCATTCCGGTCGCTCTTGGTCAGCGACCGAATCTCCCTAGTCAAACCTCGGCGAAACTTCTTCGCCTTGGTCTTCTCCGTCAGATCATCAATAAACCGGGCCAGTCGGCAGAACTCTACGGCATACTCAGCAACTGTCTGGTTCCCCTGAACCAGAGCCTCGAACTGCGCCTCGATCCCACCCAAGGCTATATCGGGAAAGAACTGCTCCTTGAACAGCTCCTTGAACCGGGCCCAAGTCTGGCCCTCCACTCCTACTCTGGGATCAGTCTGGTACCATGCACGGGCTAATTCCTACATCTGGCTGCCCGCTGCCTCAATGTGAAGCCGATTTGGTATCTCTGCCAGTCGAAAGATCTCCTCTATGTGCTCAATCCAATCATCGGCATAGTGAATGCCCTCTGTACCCAAGAACTCCCGAGGATGTATCTTCTGGATGTCCTGAATATCTCTCTCCCTCCTACGGGGCTGCTGCTGAGTCCCCTGACCAGTCACCATCTCAACAGTCGTGCGTACCAGCTGGTGCGCCTCATCAATCCCCTGCCTGAAATCTGCTGTCTTCCTCTCACTGCGCTGGTGCGAGGACTCCAGAATCCTCTCCAGGAAGGAAAAAAGATGGGCAGCATCAACCATCCCCGCAGGCGGAGGCTGCTACGGAGGAAGGATCTCAGGAATCACCATGCTCGGCCTCCCGACTGGTGGAGGTGCTCCTCCAAAGGCTGCCGAGACACCGACTCCCGAGGGCTGCACTGGCCCTGTGACAGGGAGAGCTGTCTGCTGCTGAGGTCGAGAGGTGCTAGACCCCTCACCAACATCTCCCTGCCCAGGACGATGCGATCGCGTCTCAACCATCCTGGAGACACAGATCAAACAAGAAACAATTACTGAGAATGAGTCGAATATCAAAGGCGGACAATAAAAATTTCTAAGGAAGACAATAAGCAGCAAAATAGATATACGAAATCTGATAAGGAATTTTCCTAGTATGATTGAGTACCTTCAAACATATGCTAATTTCTACTGCAGGCTGCAGCGATATTCTAGTTCGAATACCACTACACTTATATCCTAGACCTGTATGGGCCACCACTAAAATCGTGTCACGACCCGCACCCTAGAGTAAGGGCACGAGACATGGGTACGTCCAGCCTACGCCGCAGTGTCGGCGGTAGAACGCTGTCCTAGGTCACAACTTCTAACAATTGAAGGTATAACAGTTATACTCCCCGAATGGGGGTGACATAACACAATATAAACTCAACCACAGCTAAGGTAGAACAGGTAAGATAGATAGATAATGAAAGATAACAATATCCAGAACAGAGAATCACAGAGGTACAAACCAGAGTTCTAAGTATCTAAAATAATACATCTCAGAGTATCTCAAGTCTAATACAGTAATCAAGAATAGAAAAGACAGTCCTAATCTAAAGGAGTGTCATCTACAGCTAGTGGCTCCTGCTGCTGGTCCAAGTCCAGGCACTCGTCTAGTGTAGCACCGTAGTAGGTAGGGCAGAACGCCTCAGCCTCGTCCTCTGTAATATTTCAACAGGTCCAGTCAGGACAGGAGCGAGCACAGTACATCTCAACAAATCATAGCAGGTCAGGATATATAATCATGCTTATAGAGTAAAATACAAGAAACTGAAGAATATGATAAACATGAAAGACTGTAAATAAATAGCTACAGTATATAGAGAACTAGCAGTGTCTAGTGATTCAGAGCACAAGATGGTTGTGTAAACGGCACGATGTTGTACACAAGTAATCTACAGATGTTGTACACGAGTAATCTACTGGATTGATTACATAACCACTTCTACTCCCCCGCCCCAATCAATACACAAGGATCCAGCTATGATATGTTATTGCACACGAAGTATAGTCGCACACGAGATCATGTGAGCACATGAGTATACACGATTTCACACGATTTGTCCACGAAAAGCATGAACACAAGGAGTACACGATGCTCATGATAAAGTACACGAACACGAAATACCCGATGTATCCGCTAAGGGGATAACATCGCAGAACAAGATCCATATAGTACTAATCCGTGTTTCCGACGTGTCAGCATCATGTATAGTAATCTAAAGCAGAAAATATACTCCTAATACAGGATATGAAATGATCAGAAAATGTACTCGCCTGTAACCGGTGAATATGAAAGAATATAGACTGTCCGAGGAGTGGTGTCTGTCTCCTATAGAACAGTACAAGTCACTATGAGTCTACAATGATAAAACAATACAATTAATGCATTTTACATGAAACTAGGTCAATCTAGACCAAAGTCAACTCTTGGTCAACTCTGGTCAACCTTAAAGTCAAACCTAGGTCAACCAAGTCTACTCCATGTCTAGCAAGACTATTCTGGGTTTTCTGGGCTAATCTAGGCAATACCATGTCAAGCCTACCAATACACACTTTGGTATGTTGATTAAAATCTAATATAGAGTATATAGCCTATAGCCCTATTACCCATACCCTACATATCATAATACATAATACAATATTACCCATACATTGTATCATAACAAATAGTACATTATATCCTATATACACATTAACACACATATATTATCTATAGGAACCTATATATATCTATATATATATATATGTCTCCACCACATATAGATATACATAGGATAAGAGAGAGGGAACTCATGAACACTGGTGTGTGTGTGTGAAGAGAGTGAGGGTGTGGTGTGTGAATCATAGAATGTAAGTGATATGTGAGTGAACATGGTGTCAAGGTAAAACACAGTGTGACAGTGAGTAGCAGAGGGTGAGGAACATGTGTCAAGTGTTGCTAAGGTGCAACATGTAAAAGGGTGTGGGCAAAACAGTGAGCAGAAAGTGTGACATGGTGTGCAAGCAACTCAGTGAGTGCTAGGCTGAGTGAACACAGTGAAGAGACTGGGATCAAACACCAGGTCAGTTAAACATGATCCCAGGTAAAATGCAACACTGCATTCACATATTTGATTCAAAAGAAAACTCGAAACAGTTCAAACAATTTAGACATTCATTAGCCTTCATTCTCAGGTTATACTAACTAACTAAAATCTCAGATTTACACATGGCTACAACCCCCAAAACCAAAACCAGTTAACAGTCCTATGGTTTCCTAGATTTCAGTTATAATATAAAATATCATTCCAGATTTCAGATTAGGAATTTAACATAGTTAACCTATTGAACTCAACCCACAACAAGGTTTCAAGCAGTCCTCTATTACTAATCAAATCTCAGAGTTACGAAAACCATTCTCAAGTTTATTCATTGCAAAGGAAAGGAAAACTCAATGAGCTACTAAGCATTAACAATCTGGAAATAATTTCAGGTTCAAGGATGAATAACATTAAGATAATGAAAAAGGAAAACAATCCACCATGTTTCACTGTAAATATCAGTTTAATAGATTTAAAAGGAAACTCAGTTTAATAGCAGTATACAAATAAGCATGAAATTCAGTTTGCAGTACATATAAAGAAAGGAAAACAATTCATGTAAAATATAACAGTCAATAAGAAGAATATTGAAATCAATTGTAAGTAAACTCATGAACACTAGTTCATTTCAGTTCAATTTAAACCCAGGAAGCAGTGCATCCAATATCAGTCCACATCTCAAAATAATCAAGCATGGATAGTTAGCAGTGAACCAAGGATCCCCTCTCCCTTCCATTCTCAGGATTGAAACTTAAATCACAGGTTTTCGAAGGAAACTGGGAGCTAAACTCAGTTATCAAAACAAAACTCAACTCAGGCTTAGGGATCATTTTAGTTCAGTAAAGGAAGGAAAAATCTCAGTTAAAGGAAAAACCATTTCCATACCTATTTTAAACAGGAAGGGAAATCAACCTTAGTGAACAGAATTTTGAATCAACTACACATGCCAAATTTCATTAACACACCCAAAAAGCCCAAGTTGGAATATAAATACTTAGCTAACATGATTTGCAACCTGTGGGGATCATTAACAGTGAAAAAAATATTACTAAACATGGATTGAAATGCTTGGGAAAAAGGAAAAATCAAAATCAGGTCCTGAGTATCAGAACATGTATCAGAGTTTACACTGTTCTACAAAATTTTGAACCAAACACCACTCAAAACCCAACCATTAAGTAACATGGTATAACAGGGATTTAAACATGATAATTAAGATCTATTTAATCATTTAGACATAATTTAAAACATTAAAATCGATTTAAACCAACTGAACAACACACAGTAAACGCACGCACACACAGCTGCCCAGTGCACCCTGGATACCGTGTCCGACACGACACGAGGACTCGTGAAACTTTGCGAGCCTCGTGTCAGTCAGTGCCCCTATCCCTATACCAAATTTCTTGTGTCCACGTGGAGAAACGAGCGCGCAGTAGCCCCCGAGCAGCAGGGCACGCACTGTGCCCGCACGCTCGCACCCGCACTCGCGTGTCCCATGTTCCCTACGACTTGACACGACACGAATAACAGCACACGACACAAGGAATCCCTAGACGGCACCTAGGGCTAGCTTCCTATTCAAATGGATTTCAAAATCTCACACGAAATGCCCATTGGGGCATTTCATTAAACACTCAGTGATACACACTGATACGTGTCCAGAATGGACACGAAACGACACGAAAACTTGGGAAACCCTATTCCTATAGTTAGGCTAGGGTTAGGGCATTCCTAAAATGAATTTTACTAGATTTTAGGAGCTATGGATAGGATTATACCTCAATGTGCACAACTCCCAAAAAAACCTCAAAGGAATGATTCCTCAAACCACCCAAAGTCCTTCAAATTGTTTGCTCCCTGTCAAAACTTATTTCCAACAGCAAGAACACAAGATTTAGAGCCTATTGGAATTTGTTTGAAGGAAAAAGGACTTGAAATGAATTTATTATGAATTTATGAAGATGGAACTTACCCCTTTCTAAAAACTTGCATAAACCCTAAGAAAGAGGCTAGCCTTAAAATTTGGGAGAATATTTGTAGAGGGGGAGGCTGTCATGTGGCTGGCCATAGGGCTCTAGGGCTAGGTTTTGGCTAGTTGGTTGAGTCCTAATTGGTTTAAGTCATGATTATGACTTGTGACTTCACAAGCCATTCTTAGGCCAACTAACTCCTAATTACCCCAAACCAATTCTAATGAACTTGAAATGACTAACTTAGGTCATACTAGGGTTTCTTAACCTAACCTGGATGTCTTGACCTAGGTTAGCCAATAAGACAGTCTCCTAGTCAACATGAGTCAAAATCTAAAACTAGCACAAATCAATTACACTAAAAATCATCTAAAAATCACATTAATCATAATTAATAATAATAATCCCAAAATAATTTCAAAATTTTGAAAATGACCAAAATACCCTCAAGCTAGAAAAGTGGCAGTGACAATACTGGCACAACTGGCCAATACACCTGCCAGGTTGTCTCTATTCGATCTATTACGACTCTCCAAAGAGACGCGAAAGGCCTTAAGTGAGGCATTACTACCTGCCGACTCTTATCTCGCTGAACTCAAAGTCCCCGCTGAAGATCTCGTCTCCTGTCCTCACTGCCACAGTACTATGGAAGTGGTGCCCAACATCACCTTTTCACAGGAGGACATGCTACTAAAAAATAATCGTCATAATAGACCTCTGTACTATACAGGGTATATCGGGGTAATTAAGGTGGATCGGACGCATATCGATCCAGGTTCCTCCCTCAGCATCATTCCTAGAAGATTACTCCAAATTCTAGAAATCCCTCTGGACAAGCTATCTACAACCAATACAACTATCATGGCTTTCAATGCTGGGAGAAGCCACCCGCTGGGCAAGATCCGTCTCAAGTACCAGATTGATGATCTCCGAACAAAGGTTTCTTGCTATGTAGTTGACGCCAATGTATCTTACAACATCTTGTTGGGACGTTCGTGGATACACGAGAACATGATCGTTCTTTCTATATTTCACCAGTTCTTTATGTTCGTCAACAATGATGGCGTCATAAAGACAGAGTTTGCCGATGTCGATCCTTTCAAAGGTATTGAAGCCTACTATGAAGATTCGATATTTTATCAATCTCAGCCCTCCAAGAATGACGACAACGAAGCTGATGATGAAGCTGAAGTGAGTTCATCCGCCAGTGATGGTCCCCTGATTATCCGAGTCAAAGGACGTACTACTCCAAAAAGTACTCTAAAGCCTCTCACAATCTGGGTAAAAAAAAAGAACCCTGATAAGGTCAAACCATTGACCATCACTCTCCGCAAAACACCTCGGGTGGAACCTACTAAAGTCCGTCCTCCCAATCCTAAAGAGTTACCCTATGTGGTTAACTTGGCCAAGGCTGTGGCTCCTATTCCGGACAATGATCCTCTCAATGAGTATATCAATACTCAAAATAACGTACCTTCAGTGGATGATGTTATCCCTGAAGAAAAACTTGCGTATTTTCTAAGTAAAGGTTTATCTTTGAATTACTCTGATGTCTACAATCTGTAAACCAGTATATAGATATGATATACGCTCTAGAGAACGGCATAGGACCACATCTCTGTATGTCGGTCATGACACCTCATCTGCAGAAAAAAGTTTGGCCAGAAGATATCTACTACTTCATCGTTCCAGCTAGAAAGAAGGGTGAAGAACTAATCATCTTCGGTCGAATAATTGACGAAAGTTCGTTCATTCTGGACTCTAATTCTCCCAATCGCAACACAGAAGCTGACTTTGATTCTGGAAAAATGCAACTTTACCGATATAGTTGGCAGGCCAAGAATATCATTCAGAACATGTGATTTGATATAAAAAGCGACCAGGGGCTAAATCACGATCAGGGACGACGGTTGCCAATACGTCACTTTGCTCCTTCCGGGAAACCCGAGAACTATTATCAACAAAATAGTGTTGATTTGGGTTACGTCACTCAAACAACTCCTGAAGGATCAAACGTCGAAGCAGATCGTTGTTCTCATTCTTTTGATTCCTGTCTCTGGGATTCAGACTCCAGCATTAGAGACATGTTTAAAGTAACTCTATCCATCAACATGGTGTCAGTTGACAAAATTATAGACGATATCCAATCGATCGAGCTTGAACAATGGGATCAAAAGATAGATACTAGGTGGGACTTACGTTTCAAACAACGTGAACCACCTACTGAAGACGAAGTCGTCCAAGTTAATTTAGGAGATGAATCATATCTTAAACCAATCTTCATCAACAAAAGTCTGTCTGGCGAAGAACGATAATCTCTTATACAGCTTATAAAAGAATACATTATCATCTTTGCATGGAGCTATGAGGATATGCTAGGCTTGGACCCTAAAGTTGCTATGCACTGCCTAAATATCTCGTCTAAAGCTAAGCCAGTGAAGCAGCAACAATGACGGTTTCGACCAGATATCATGAAGGCCATCGAGAGTGAAGTCAATAAGCTTATTGCAAGTGGATTCATTCACGAAAAACAGTACCTTGACTGGGTCGCTAACATTGTTCCAGTCATAAAAAAGAATAGTAAAGTTTGAGTTTGTATCGATTACCGTGATTTGAACTCTATATGCCCAAAAGATGAGTTCTTTCTACCGATCACCGATGTAATGATCGACAATACTTGCTGCTTCGAGCGGATGTCCTGCATGGATGGGTTCTCAGGCTACAACCAGATCAAGATGTTCCCCGACGATAAGAAGTACACATATTTTCGAACACCATTGGGGGTATACTGCTATACGGTGATGCCCTTTGGATTGAAAAATACAGGGAAGACATACCAACGAGCTACGAATACAATTTTTTGTGATTATTTGCGCAAAATAGTAGAATCTACATAGATGATATCGCAGTTAAAAGTCATCTCCAGGGCAACCACCTCCAAGATTTGATAACGGTGTTCGAACTAATGCGTGCACACCAACTCAAGATGAATCCAACCAAAGTCTTTTCTAGGGGTCTCCAGCGGCAAGTTTCTTGGTTTTGTTATCACTTCAAAGAGTATACATCTTGACCCGAAGAAAGTAAAAGCTATCCTCAATATGCATCCTCCAAGAAATTGTAAAGAGCTACGCGGACTTCAAGGAAGGCTAGCCTACATCAGACAATTCATTTTGAACCTTTGTGGAAGGTGTCAACCGTTTACTCAGCTCATGAAGAAAGGCATATCTTTCGTCTGGACTAAACAATATCAACATGCATTTGACAACATCAAGAAGTATCTCACAAGCCCCACAGTATTGGTGGCTCCAATAATGGGGAAGCCCTTCCTACTATATGTCTGTGCTATGGACCATTCCCTTGATGCCTTATTAGCTCAGAAAAATAATGGCGGCCATGAACAGGCAATCTACTACCTCAGCCGTGCGATGGTGGGTGCCGAGGACAGATACACACTATAGGTCCTAAAAATTAAGTTGCACCCATCAAAAAAGCAATAAAAATCAAATGGAGCACCCTTCAAATGAACTGTGCAGGAGACAGACTGTGCAACAAATCAACTGCGCAAGGCCGAACTGTGCTATCATCCAAGCGCACAGTGCTGACGTGGCAATATTAACATTACCTGACACAAAATCAGATCTTCTGACAACTGACAGCCTAAAAAGTGAGGAGTCTGTTCGTTTCTCGAGCCACACCGCATCCTAGGACAGCTGTCAGCGCGGTCCAGCTGTCAACTCCCAGCGCAGTCTGCCAGCCCAATCGAAGCGCAGTCTGTCAGATCCTCTTTAGCATAGTTCGATCCCAGTACAGTCTGAAGCTAGTGCAGTTCAAGCAGCACAATCCATCAAGATAACTGACATTTTACACGTGCCCTACATGCCATCAATTGCTCACCACGTGGCAACCGTCTGTATACGACCATGGCATTTCAATCAAATAATGCCACTCGTCTAATACAGTTGATCCATAATCGAGTAACTGCCAGCGCAGTTCGCTGCTTACGCAGTCCAATGTCTGCGCAATCCAGCCTGCATAATCCAGAAATAACTACTAATTAGTTATTTTCCAGCACTCTATAAATAGAGTTTCAAGTCCTTCATTATGTAGAACAGATCATTCAAGATCATTAGAGAAATCAGGAGTTCTTGCCCAAGTGCTGCTGCATTCTTCAGAGGCTATCGTCTTCACAGTTCACATCGTCCAAGGGATTAAGCGATCGTCTTCAGATCGAATTCCTATAGTTGTACTTTCCTAGAATTCAATTGTAATCTTCTTACAAAGTTTGTGAAATAAAAAAACTTTTGTTTTTGCAAACAAAATGGCGACTCTGCTGGGGACGACTTTCTCCTCCGACGAGGAAGTAACAACTCAATATGACGTTACGTCTATCGGTAATACGCAGAAGACGCTGGTTGTGAAGGTCAACCAGACTGCTTACGAGGCGATGATCAACTCCGGGGCTACTCGTCGCACTACAACCTCTGCCAAGAGCAAGGTTCGTTCAGTGTGGACTCCAAAGTCCTCTGCGCAATCATCTGCGCAGTCCTCTGCATAATCATCTGCGTAACCTGCTGTCTCTGCTGCTAAGGAGCCACTGGCCACTTCTGCTTCTATGTAAAACACCACTCGCGCTACCAAAATACAAGCCAGGGCTCCTGTGCAGTGTACTGCTCCTCTTGCTGCTGTGCAAGCCACTTTCTATGCTACTATGGCAAAGTCCAAGACTCCTCTCCCCCTAGCGCAGTTGGTGACTTCTTTTCCTCCTGCACAATCTACTGAAGCCAGAACTCCAACTGCACAAACTACAGTTTCTGTGGCCAAAAGGCCATCTGTCAAAGCTCCCCAGGCGCAATCAACCCTAGCGCAAGCTGTTCCAGCGCAGTCTAATAGGGATAGTCCTTTGGCTAATCTTTCTTCTTCTCACAGCAAGGGAAAAAACTTTGCTCCTCTTCCCAAGCACCCTGTTGCTCTAGCGCAATCCACTGGGGGTAGTCTGTTGACTGTTCCTCCTCCTCCTCAGAACAAAGGAAAAGGCCCGTTGGTCTTTTCTCAAACTTCCTCGTTCCACGACTTGGAAGACAACAGAGGGAAACGCTCTTTAACTAACCCTTCTTCACAAAATAAGGAAAAAGGTCCTTTGGTCTTTTCTCAGTCTTCTTCGATTTTTACCGTAGAAGGCCAATCTGAACGTGCCTCAGCACCAATCAGTACAAGAACTCTCTCAAACAAGAGTTCTTCCCTCCTTGCCAAAAGGAAATGTACTAATCAAAGAGGTATTCTGCCTACTCCGGTAGCAGAATTCCAAGATCTCCCAACTCTCCGGATATCCCGCTCAAAATAGGGAAAATTACTGGTGTCTCAGACAGAAACCCCTGGGGGTGAATTTGCTGATCTAAGGACTTATCTCAATAGACCAACTTCTATGAAACGCAAGCAGCCAATGCCAAAGATCAACCTGCATCAGAGACAAACTTCCAGGATAAAAAATCCTGACACCTATGCTAATGAGGTGAGTACTTCTCTATATACTCACGGGACAAAACATCTGAAGAACCGGAACCATGTTCCGAATGTGGTTAAAGAACATATTCCTCAGACTTCTTCTCGTCCCGTCATTGTTCCTGATCTCCGTGAGCACCTCAAGCAAAATTGGGACAATACCTCGACACCTCCAGTTCAGCCACTTGGACACCATTGTAATCACCAGGTTGTCATCAAGTGCTGTTGCCAGACAATAAAATGATCTGTCTTCGATCGTCTAAAGTTTGCAACGTTTGAACCAATGTCAGAAGATGAAGACGAAGTGTTGTACGCTTCCGTCAACATGACTTCTCGAGACACTGGGGGTAGAAAGTGCTCCAAATACGGCAAGCCTCGCAGGCCCAGCCAGCGGTACTTAGATTTACTCCAAGAATCTTCTGAAGGAGTATTTCGACATAGCCGATCCCGAAGCCGAGACACAATCGTTCAAAGGAATCTTCTCCAAGATCCTTCTGGTCATCTCCCTACTTCTCATTCAGGAGATGATTCTTTCTCTGATTATGATGCATATAGTAAAAGTTTTGAACAGACGGTGTCTTCTACTGTACCTAGAGAAGTGACAGCATACGTTGTCACTGAAGATCCAGATACTTCCAGTTCAGCAAATCAAGAACAACGAATAGCTGTACTGGAGGACAAGCTGAAGACCATGGTTGAAATGGTCGCAAGTATGCATTCTATAATCGTGGTCCAACATACAGTACCACCGACCGCACCTGCTGCAAATCCAGAGATTATAGCGTCGTCGGTGCCTGTTAATGCAGGTCTGGAGGTAGTATCTCCTCAAATACCCCTGTACAAATTCAACCCACACCCAGTCAGTCAGGAGCTGGGGGTAGCACTTACCATGCTGTTCCTCCTTCTAACACTCAGCATGCTCCTTCTGGGTCATCGGAGGATGCTAATGAAGCTGTCAAACTCTTGCACACTCAATTCGAGGCCTTCAAAGAGAAGGACAACTTACAGAGATTGGGGATCAGATAACCCTATCCTGTTGAATGGAAGGAAGTCCCATTTCCTCCAAAGTACAAAATCCCTATAATTTCACTGTTTGACTGCAACACATCTCCAAGTCAGTTCATTAACCACTTTGAGGTAATGACTGTTCAACTTCAGCCAAATGACGCTCTTCTTACTAGGGTGTTCGTCGGCTGTTTAGCCGGTGTAGCATACGATTGGTACATGAGCTTGCCCGATGGTTGTATCACCTCTTTCTCGGGTTTGAAACAAATCTTCTTAGAGCGATTCTACGAGGGAATCAACGATATGACTATGTCGGCCCTCAACAAGATTAAACAAAGACATAATGAAACTGCTGAGAGTTTCATTGAAAGATTCTGCCAAGAAGCATTAAAGATGCCTCCTGGAACTCCGGCCGCTGTCACTATAGATACCTGCAAGGCAAATCTTTTGCCTATCATCAGCATGTAGACGGGGTCAACTCAATTTTAAGACTGGCCATCATTCATTGTTAATGCTAAAGTAGCTGAAGTTAGCGCTGACAAATTCAAGAAGTTGGGGGTACACATGTCTAACCCCGACCGGGATGAACACCCAACAGCTAGTAGCGGTAATCGCCAGGACAACCGCAAGGGTAAAGAAACTTTGAACATCAATCTGAAGAACAAAGAATCTCTGGCTGTCAACGTAGCTCCACCTACGTCTGCTTCTACTCCTTCTGACCCTCCACCAAGGGAACCTCGTCCAAAAGTAGAGTACTCATTTGACGAGAACGACACCGTGAGCATCTTCGATTTCTTAATCAAAAGCAATAAACTCCAACTCCCAGACCCGAAGAAGCCAGACGAGGTCGGTAAGACTGATCATCCCAAATACTGTGTTTATCACAGGTTCATTTGTCATCCCACTCGAGCATGTTACGTGCTCAAAGGCAAAATTCAAGAGCTAGTCAATGCTGGTGTTGTCACTCTTCAACAAGATGAGAAGACTGTTACCGCGAACATGGTCTCAGTACAGTTCGATAACTTCTCTCCACAGATGATACAGCATGGTGTCATCCCTATCCCCAAGGCCACTCTTGAGATCGAGAATCTTCCTCCTACACAGAGTGAAGGTCTCGTCCCCTTATCTCTTGATAATGGTGAGATTATGTGGATCAACCCGGATCTTGTTTCTGACTTCAAGGCTCCTTCTAAGCAAAAAGACCGCTCCAAGGGCAAAACAAAGATCTGTAATATGGTATCTTTTGACCCCATAGTTGAAGAGAAAATCCTGCTGGGTACCAGGTTAGGTAAAGCCTACCTACGGAAATTTCCCGAATCTCAAGAAAACCTTGCTTCTTTTTCTGAGTCTGCTCCAGTGCAACCTGTCTCTGCTGAGGGCATCCATGCTGTGTCTTCACCGGTTGTGGAACCCATTCCCCCTAAGCCGACAGCAGCCGACAAGGACAAACAACAAGTTCGCTTCGACAAACCTTTGAAGAAGTCGTCTCCTTCTGGACTTGAGAAGACATACAACTTTGATATTTTGGCCCAACTAGCCAATACACCGGCCAGGCTGTCAATCTTCGAGCTCTTGCACCTCTCCAAGGAGACACGAGAAACTCTGAGTGAAGCTCTCATGCAGGCGGAAACCTGTCTAACCCTTCTGAAGAAGCCGAAAGTAGAGCCTATCTCTTGCCTCCATTGTCACAGTGTGTTGGAGTTAATTCCAAATATTACCTTCACACAGGATGATATGCTGATGGAAGACAATAGGCATGACCGTCCTCTATACTATACAGGATATGTCGACTCGATGAAAGTCGATCGTATTCTGATAGATCCAGGGTCAGCACTCAGCATCATGCCGAAGACAATGTTAGATGCACTGAAGATCCCAGTATATTGTCACGACCCGCACCCGCTTTTCGGATACGAAGCGTGTCCAAGCCCAGCTACGCATCGAGCGTACTCCAGCCCATCTCGAATACATAAACGCTGTCAAGGCTATGGTTTACTGCCAAATCATGGCAATGCAATCTATATCTCAATCCACAATAAGAATATGAAACATGAATGAACACTATGGGTCATGGTCTGCAGCCCACTAGTATAAATGTCCGATAAGACTCTAAGGAATATAACAAGAGTCTACAACTGAACAAGGAACATGATATCTTATGATAAGGAATGAAAAGCACGAGCGGACAATAAACTCAATAACAATACCTGAATCCCGCAATATATCATCACGTCTGCCACTACTATTAATCCTTATACAGACATATTATCAAACACTACAACTAATTCCTTAAAATATCAGAATTCATTGAGTTTAGGAAGAATTCTTACCTAGGTGGTTTGGGAATGGGGCTTGGTTGCTCCTGATACTTCCTCGACTCCTGCTCGAGTGCTCTAGTAATAGGAGGGAACAGAAAATTCCATGGATGAATAAGGTCGGCCGCCCCTGTTATTATACGTATTCATGTAGGGTTTACGAGTAATAGATAGGGAGAATCTGATTTAAAATTAGATAGGACTGATCTCTTCGATTCAAATAATCGCTTGATTTGAATCGAGCAATTGCTCTAAGGGATCCGCCAGTAAGATTTGAATTTGGGAATTTGTACTAAAGTCCTTGTCACTTGTGATATTTGGGAAGACTCTTCCCTTCCCTTTATATTTACAAAGAAGTCATATAATGTATATATATGTTACATATATACTAATTATTCAATTACATGTATGCATACACTAATAATTCAGCAAAAATAATAATAAATAAAATTAAAAAAATGGGGATTTCTGATCAAGGGCTCACAAATCTATCCTCCTTAAAATAATTTCGTCCTCGAAATTCAAATAAAGTTGTGATATAAATGAATAGTCAAAACTTGCTGCTATTATCTAAATCTCCTTAAATTTAATTCCTCAAAATAGTTTACAACCTTCCACTAGCAATTTTGTAAGTACGAAATCTCGAGGACTTCTACTCACCTTTGGTCACACTACTCCTCAAAACAAGGTCACTCGAATCTTATGGTCTTCTAACTAGTTGCTAACAATTATACCGGCAGATATCTAGGCATACGGCATCTATAATCCCTTATATCCATAAGCAACCAAACATTCAATAGTCAAACAATATTATACTCTAATTTAAGAATTCCTGAGATAGCACGATCGTTCGTCACCACGAAGTAAAGGGGACGAGAATCAATGGTACAGAAAGCAAGAAAGTATAATCGAGAGCAAATATGGAGTTTTCAAGGACGTAGAGAATTTTTTAGGAGAATTTTTAAGGCAGAGTGGATTGAGATTTCTAAGGGTTTAGTCAAGGTCGCAGGCTCGTATCAGTACAGTTACGTAACCGATACGATATGCTCTGACCTGCATGGGCTACCAAAAAAACTTGTCACGACCCGCACCCGCTTTTCGGATACGAAGCGTGTCCAAGCCCAGCTACGCATCGAGCGAACTCCAGCCCATCTCGAATACATAAACGCTGTCAAGGCTATGGTTTACTGCCAAATCATGGCAATGCAATCTATATCTCAATCCATAATAAGAATATGAAACATGAATGAACACTATGGGTCATGGTCTGCAGCCCACTAGCATAAATGTCCGATAAGACTCTAAGAAATATAACAAGAGTCTACAACTGAAACAAGGAACATGATATCTCATGATAAGGAATGAAAAGCACGAGCGGACAATAAACTCAATAACAATACCTGAATCCCGCAATATATCATCACGTCTGCCACTACTATTAATCCTTATACAGACATATTATCAAACACTACGACTAATTCCTTAAAATATCAGAATTCATTGAGTTTAGGAAGAATTCTTACCTAGGTGGTTTGGGAATGGGGCTTGGTTGCTCCTGATACTTCCTCGACTCCTGCTCGAGTGCTCTAGTAATAGGAGGGAACAGAAAATTCCATGGATGAATAAGGTCGGCCGCCCCTGTTATTATACGTATTCATGTAGGGTTTACGAGTAATAGATAGGGAGAATCTGATTTAAAATTAGATAGGACTGATCTCTTCGATTCAAATAATCGCTTGATTTGAATCGAGCAATTGCTCTAAGGGATCCGCCAGTAAGATTTGAATTTGGGAATTTGCACTAAAGTCCTTGTCACTTGTGATATTTGGGAAGACTCTTTCCTTTCCTTTATATTTACAAAGAAGTCATATAATGTATATATGTTACATATATACTAATTATTCAATTACATGTATACATACACTAATAATTCAGCAAAAATAATAATAAATAAAATTAAAAAAATGGGGATTTCTGATCAAGGGCTCACATACATAGTCTTTCCAGTACAATCACCACCATCCTGGGGTTCAACCAAGGAAGAAGTGAGCCTCTGGGCAAGATTCGCCTAAAACTCCAAATTGGCAATCTTCGCACAAAGGTGACCTTCTACATTATAGACAACCATGGTTGCTCTTACAATGCTCTTTTGGGGATACCATTCCTTCACGAGCACAACATTGTTCCTTTGACTCTCCATCAATGTTTCAAGTATGTTGATGACAATGGAGAGGTTCCAAAAGAGGTTGCAGATCTCTATCCTTTCAAAGGTGTCAAAGCATATTGTAACGATGCTCGCATGTATAAGGATGAGTTCATGAAGGTAGTACTAGCTCTGGACACTGAAGAAGAACAAGAGGCACGACCCAATGACACCCTCATCATACCTGTTAAAGGGCGTGTTTCTCGTCCTCAATCCTCCAAACCACTGGCTATTCACTTGCTAGTCCAGAAGCAACCAACTGATGGCGGTCAAGATCAAAGGGAGCTCACCTCTTCTGAGCCACTTGTTATCGACCTATGTCGTAACAAGGATAAAAGGCAGCTCACCTCTTCTGAGCCACTTGTTATTGATTTATCTCATAACAAGGATAAAAGGGAGCTCACCTGTCATGACCCGTACCCGCTTTTCGGATACGAGACGTGTCCAAGCAAGCCTACGCCGCAGAGTCGACGGTAGAACGCTGTCAAGCCCGCAAGAAAATAAATGCTCAAAAATAAATAATATTTGCTCATTCACATTTCTAGATTTATTACAAAATTTACAATTAAAGAAAATACAAGATTTTACAGTAATGAAATTGATACAATTGCTTTCTATTTCTAGGTTGTCCTCAGCATACCCAAGTCTTCCCCAGTGCTAAGAGTGATAGCGGCTAAACCTGAAAAATGTTAGTTTCCAGTCAGGAATGGAACAAGTACACAAACCGACGACAATGCGAAAACACAATAGAATTAACAAGACATAAAAATAGCATATGGAATATAAAAGCTAGTAAGAAAACTGATGACATGGCACGGTGGAAAAGTAAAAGGAAAAATAAAAGACATCTACCTATGTGGTGTGAAATACCTTTTATTACGTGAACGGATGGGCTAATACGGCACATCATACGATGGCTATCGTTCAGTAATGGTACGGCTAACTCATACGTGAGTGTGTATGACTTAGCTATCGTTCAGTAATGTAATTAGGTTTGTTCACGTATTTACTTAGTATTTCCCCTCCCGACTACTCCGTTTGACGAGCGTGTCAACAAGCAGCAAGATATATATGGACATGAAATGAAAAGACTACTATGAATCGGAAAGCAATCAGAAAGTGCACTTGCCTGAGGTCCTTAGCTGGAGAAACCAATAACTCTATACCACTCACGAGCCATAATCAGTCAACACATGTAGAAGTATCCGGATGCTGAAATAAAACGTACCAACATTCTCAGAATAGTCAAATTAGCTAGGATTGCCTGTCCTTAAGTCCAATTCTGGACACAGGGGCAAAACGGTAATTTCGGGCAAAAATGATGTCCGTCGTTGGACCCACTTTGTACTGAAAAGCGTGCCAGAGTCAACGATCTCTAAAGTCATCAAACTACATGTCTACGAATCCAGTTTTCCGATACGAACCAAACCATATGTCCAGAGTTGGATTCAGGCGGGCCGTGCATAAAATCGTCCGTTGAGTGGAACCGCGGGGCCCGCAAAACGGTAATTTTATCAACAGTCTCAGAATCAGACCAAACTTGGCATGCAGGACCAGAAAAACGATACGGACCTGTTGGCACAAGTTTCGTCTCGATCTGACGAGCATGCACAAAGTAATTGGAGAATTTGTAAAGTGTACGATACGGGAAATTTTGACGGATACGCATCAAATTCGTCGCGCACACGCGACCAATTTGAATTCCATCAAAGCCCACACGGCCACGAAGTCGTTACGCAGCTTTCGATGCTTTTGGTTCGCGACCACGTTGCCCGGTTTTGTGGGACGCACGTCGTGTGGAATAATTTCCTAGTTTTTAAAACAGGTTTTTAGGAAACTTCAGAATTTGATTTCTCGGCACGTAGTCGATGAAATCAAATTCCGTAAAAAGGGATTCGAAGCCCTACATGTTGTCAATAAACACCTTCAAATAGTTTTTCTAACATGACAATAGATCGATCAGAATCGATTGTCAAACTTGGGTGATTGGACCGAATTTTACTCTGTTTCGGGACAGATTTTTAATCGACTTCGCGTCGAGTTCTTGGTCGATCAGAGGGTTTACGAAGAATTCCCTTTGAAGGGTTTCAAAGAGGATCAACTCGGCTTCGTGTAGGAGTCGATAGATCAAAGTTTGATTAACAATACTATGAGAAAATTGAACGCAAAAGTGGGTACCTGGAGCAGTTATGCTGCTGTCGCCTACCACTGTTTCCGTCATGCGCGCGCACGTCCGGCCATTCTTGGCGGCCGTGGCGGCAGCGGACGGCGCGCCTAGGGTCGGAGCGGCATCGGCCATGTGCTGGGGTGGTGGCGCGCGGTCCTCTTAGGGTTTTGTGTTGCGAACTCCTCTCCCTCTGTGTATGCATTTATATGTCTGCTCGGGAATTCACATATACGTGAATATATGAAAGCAACTCTGCTGTGTGGTGGTCGAGCCTATGGGCTGTCCCCATTGCACTGGCTGGTTGGGATTAGGCCGGGCAGGCTTGGCCTCTGCTGCATTGATCTGGGTGGGCTAATATTAGCTTTCTATTTGTTTTATTGGTTCTATTGCTTTCCTATATTTCCCTATCTATTATATATATATATATATATATATATATATATATATATATATATATATATATATATATATATATATATATATATATTTTTTATATATATATATATATATATATATATATATATATATATATGTGCACATATATGTCCTCAAGAATAGCTCAAAAAATCTGAATAATAACCAAGTATTACTATAATCTAGTGTAAAATATTTTATACACATGGGCCTATACTCATACATATAAATATTAATATACATAATACATATATGAGATAAACATATTTTACTTGCCTTTCCTATAATAATAAAACATATATTCAATTATTAAATATTTACCATAAATCTATTTATACACATTTATATAGTTCAACTACCCTAAAATGCACATGGATAATGTAAAGGAAGTAATTATCATATTTCCAAGAATAAATATTAAATCAAAATATTAAATATTAATATTATATATATATAACATTTATTCTAGAAAAATATTTATTAGCTACTAAAACAAGGTATAAGTACACACTCAAGGTATATCGTCATAGACGTCTTAGGACTCACTATAAGCCTACACGGGCTTGGGCTCGGTTGGGGCCCAGTCCGGACTAGTTTGGTATAACTGGATTTCCTAATAGTCCAAATAATAATAAATAACTATTTATAGGGATTAACTCGCCATTTGGCCTGGTTTTCCTAGTTAGGACTCACTTATGGCTGGGTCTCCCTTACCAAGGCTAATACACTAGTCGAAGCACGCCACTGCACTATCCGTGCCACGATTTCTAGTCACCTTGTACTCCAAATCTCAACTATGGCTAAAATCATCTACCATAATAATTAACTATTTAATTATTTATAAAATTCTAAAATCACTATTTAAATCAAATAATTAATAAAAAAATATTTTGAAAATTTTTGGGAAGGGAGGCTACAAATCTACCTACCTTAAAATAATTACGTCCTCGAAATTCAAATTCATAACTATTTCTTAAAATTCAAAGTCTGGTATTCCCTTAATCTCCTCAAATTTAATTTCTCCAAAAATATTTATGGCCTTCTCTAGTCATTTGGTATTTACAAAATCTCGAGGACTTCTACCCACCTTAGGTCACACCACTCCTTTGAAACACGGGTCACTAAAATCTTATATTCTTCTAACTAATGGCTAATAACTCTTCTAAAAATATCTAGGACATATGGTATTTATAATCCTCTCGCATCTATCAAACAACTCAAAATTTAACAAGCAACGAATTTATACAAGTAGCAAAAAAAAAATATTAATAAATTCTAATAAGCATGACCATTCGTTGCTTCTAAAATAGGAAGGACGGAAAGTGTACCGGTACTATGGTAAGGGATATAACTAGACTTTTTGTCCTAAAAGTCGTATCATAAAAATAAAGTACAAGGGGACGGGTTTTGAGTGGGACATGATATACCTAAATGAAGGTGGGCTCGTCTAGATCTTGTATATGAAGTTTGTTGGAAGGTAACAACTAGTCCCGTGCTTCGAATATCAATGGCACGACCGGGACACAAAATTATCTAAATGGAAAGTGGGAGTCCATGGGGCTCTAATTATCATCCTAGTGGAAAAATATTCTAATTAATCGGTAATCCTCGTATATCTCAAGATTTTAGAAGGCTTACAGTCTACCCAACTTAGAGGCTAGGATATGGTGGCAAGGTTCCTGTCACAGGGCTGGTCGATGATAGCTACACATGCATATACAACTATCATAGCCATGGGAATACTCTGTATCTGTCTATCAATGACGAGCTTTCGTCTTTTCAATCAGTGAAGATGAAAACAATAAAGAGTTCAAGAGAGATGTCACTGAACACAATTACATGATTCAAGGGCGAATGTTTAATTCAAGAGGAATTGTCAAGGCAGTCGCGGTTGAGATCCTAGAGACATCTATATCTCAATCTACGTAAGGTAATTAGATGAAGGGCGAATCGAATGCATCATGGTTGATCAGACCATAATACACTGATTCTGATTAGACAATATGTTAGCGGGCGTCCCCAATAAACATATGTCTCGAATCAAGCTCGATAAAAGAGTAAGCTTGTAAAGCTAGGCTGTAATAGCAGCATTGGTCAAGATAGTCAAAATGTAAATAGGTAAGATTTTTGGAAAGGAGGCACAATAGTCCGAGTTTTGAGAAAGTCAAATCCTTATCTGGTGTTCTTGCTTATACAGTCTTTCTACAATCTTACTATCCCTAAAGTCTTGGTCAACTACATTATAGTTTTAGCAATGTTCTATAACCTATGATACTCAAAAATGGTTTCATTTCTATGGCTTGTGCCTCGCCAGTGCGCTGCTGGCTGCAGTGAACCTACATTCTCCACTCTCAAATAATTGACGACAGTGCGCTACTGTCTAAACTTTATGGGTTAGCTAATATTTCTCTAGCTATAACCGTAAAAATCCATTAGCTTCTAGAGAATCAAATAAGTTGACTAAAATAGAGCATAGGTATTTGTCCTATCAATCACAACATTTAAAATAAAAGATTTAACCATGGAGGAATTAATTAAAGACAAAGAGATACAAATATCCTAGTATCTATCTCATGTGCATTTCAATGGTTGATGGAAAATCTCAAGCCAATCTACCTCAAGATTCGTATGCAAATAATAGAATTAGAATATTTAAACTAATTTCCTACGGTAACATAGTATTTAAAACAGGCAATTCTAACTTATGATATAAGATCTATATCTAATACAACAAAAGAATATTAAACAGTTCATTAGAATTAATGCCTTAATTCTAGGCAAGTCTAACTTACCATTGAATAGTGGATCCACATTGGATCATAATGTCATATCAAAAGTATCAGTGTACCTATAGAGATCTAGCAAGTTATCTAAATTGCATGGCCAATATAATAATCTTAACTACCCAATGGTTAGTGTGAACAAGGGACTCATAGTCCTAGTCATTATCTTAAATCATTTAAATCCTAGTTGTGAATGAGCACTTCCTGGTCGCAGGCTCGCAATAGTACGACTGACGTACCATCACGAGTTCGCAATATTTTGCGAAAACTACCTGCATGGGCCACCACAAAAACTTGTCACGACCCGTACCCGCTTTCCGGATACGAGACGTGTCCAAGCCAGCCTACGCCGCAGAGTCGGCGGTAGAACGCTGTCAAGCCCGCAAGAAAATAAATGATCAAAAATAAACAATATTTGCTCATTAACATTTCTAGATTTATTACAATATTTACAATTAAAGAAAATACAATATTTTATAGTAATGAAATTGATACAATTGCTTTCTATTTCTAGGTTGTCCTCAGCATACCCAAGTCTTCCCCAGTGCTAAGAGTGATAGCGGCTAAACCTGAAAAATGTTGGTTTCCAGTCGGAAATGGAACAAGTACACAAGCCGACGACAATGCGAAAACACAATAGAATTAACAAGACATAAAAATAGCATATGGAATATGAAAGCTAGTAAGAAAACTGATGACATGGCACGGTGGAAAAGTAAAAGGAAAAATAAAAGACATCTACTTATATGGTGTGAATTACCTTTTAATACGTGAATGGCTGGGCTAATACGACATATCATACGATGGCTATCGTTCAGTAATGGTACGGCTAACTCATACGTGAGTGTGTTTGACTTAGCTATCGTTCAGTAATGTAATTAGGTTTGTTCACGTATTTACTTAGTATTTCCCCTCCCGACTACTCCGTGTGACGAGCGTGTCAACAAGCAGCAAGATATATGTATGGACATGAAATAAAAAGACTACTATGAATCGGAAAGCAATCAGAATGTGCACTTGCCTGATGTCCTTAGCTGGAGAAACCAATAACACTATACCACTCACGAGCCACAATCAGTCAACACATACAGAAGTATCGGAATGCTGAAATAAACAGTACCAACGTTCTCAGAATAGTCAAATTAGCTAGGATTGCCTGTCCTTAAGTCTAATTCTGGACACAGGGGCAAAACGGTAATTTCGGGCAAAAACGATATCCGCCGTTGGACCCGCTTTGCACTGAAAAGCGTGCCAGAGTCAACGGTCTCTAAAGTCATCAAACTACATGTCTACGAATCCAGTGTTCCGATACGAACCCAACCATATGTCTAGAGTTGGATTCCGGCGGGCCGTGCACAAAATCGCCCGTTGAGTGGAACCGCGGAGCCCGCAAAATAGTGATTTTATCAACAGTCTCAGAATCAGACCAAACTTGGCATGCAGGACCAGAAAAATGAAACGGACCTGTTGGCGCAAGTTTTGTCTCGATCTGACGAGCATGCACAAAGTAATTAGAGAATTTGCAAAGTGCACGATACGGGAAATTTTGATGAATACGCATCAAATTCGTCGCGCACACGCGACCAATTTGAATTCCGTCAAAGCCCACACGACCATGAAGGCGTTACGCAGCTTTCGATGCTTTCGGTTCGCGACCACGTTGCCCGGTTTGGCGGGACGCACGTCGTGTGGAACAATTTCCTAGTTTTTAAAACAGATTTTTGGGAAACTTCGGAATCCGATTTCTCGGCACGTAGTCGATGAAATCAAATTTCGTAAAAAGGGATTCGAAGCCCTATATGTTGTCAATAAACGCCTTCAAATAGTTTTTCTAACATGATACTAGATCGATCAGAATCGATCCTCAAACTTGGGTGATTGGACTGGATTTTACTCTGTTTCGGGACAGATTTTTAATCGACTTCGTATCGAGTTCTTGGTCGATCAGAGGGTTTACGAAGAATTCCCTTTGAAGGGTTTCGAAGAGGATCAACTCGGCTTCCTGTAGGAGTCGATAGATCAAAGTTTGATTAACAATACGATGAGAAAATTGATCGCTAAAGTGGGTACCTGGAGCAGTTATGCTGCTGTCGCCTACCACTGTTTCCGTCATGCGTGCGTGCGTCCGGCCGTTCTTGGCGGCCGTGGCGGCGGCGGGCGGCGCGCCTAATATCGGAGCGATGTCGGCCATGTGCCGGGGTGGTGGCGCACGGTCCTCTTAGGGTTTGGTGTTTCGAACTCCTCTCCCTCTGTGTATGCATTTATATGTCTGCTCGGGAATTCACATATACGTGAATATGTGAAAGCAACTCTGCTGTGTGGTGGTCGAGCCTATGGGCGGTCCCCATTGCCCTGGCTGGTTGGGATTAGGCCGGGCAGGCTTGGCCTCTGCTGCATTGATCTGGGTGGGCTGGTATTAGCTTCCTATTTGTTTTATTGGTTCTATTGCTTTCCTATATTTCCCTATCTATTATGTATCTATATATATATATATATTTTTTTTTTTATGTATCTATATATATATATATATATATATTTTTTTTTTTTTTTTTTTTTTTTTTTTTTTTTTTGTATCTATATATATATATATATGTATCTATATATATATATATATATATATATATATATATATATATATATATATATATATATATATATATAGATGTGCACACATATGTCCTCAAGAATAGCTCAAAAAATCTGAATAATAACCAAGTATTACTATAATCTAGTGTAAAATATTTTATACACATGGGCCTATACTCATACATATAAATATTAATATACAAAATACATATATGAGATAAACATATTTTACTTGCCTTTTCTATAATAATAAAACATATATTCAATTATTAAATATTTACCATAAATCGATTTATACACATTTATATAGTTCAACTACCCTAAAATGCACAAGGATAATGTAAAGGAAGTAATTATCATATTTCCAAGAATAAATATTAAATCAAAATATTGAATATTGATATTATATATATATAACATTTATTCTAGGAAAATATTTATTAGCTACTAAAATAAGGTATAAGTACACACTCAAGGTATATTGTCATAGACGTCTTAGGACTCACTATAAGCCTACATGGGCTTGGGCTCGGTTGGGGCCCAGTCCGGACTAGTTTGGTATAACTGAATTTCCTAAAAGTCCAAATAATAATAAATAACTATTTATAGGGATTAACTCGCCATTTGGCCTGGTTTTCCTAGTTAGGACTCACTTATGGCTGGGTCTTCCTTACCAAGGCTAATACACTAGTCGAAGCACGCCACTGCACTATCCGTGCCACGATTTCTAGTCACCTTGTACTCCAAATCTCAACTATGGCTAAAATCATCTACCGTAATAATTAACTAATTAATTATTTATAAAATTCTAAAATTACTATTTAAATCAAATAAATAATAAAAAAATATTTTGAAAATTTCCGGGAAGGGAGGCCACATTACCTCCTCTGAGCTGCTTGTTATTGACCTCCGTCATAACAAGTCCAATCCTCCTCCACGTTCTTCTTCTCCCCCTCTTGTAATCAATCTGACCAAGCCTGCTAAGGCTAAAGGTCCTGTTGTAAATATAGATGTACAAGTCAATGAAAAAGCATCTCCTTTCCAGTATACTGATGTCATTTATCATGCTAAGTGCTATTTGGATATGTTAGATAGCTTTCAGTCATTTACAATGGGAGTTGTACAGTCTCTTCTATTAGAGGTCTTACTCGAACACCCAGATGAGTCATACTTTGTTGTCCCTTCTCGAAAGAGGGGTGAAAGTCTGATACTTTTTAGTAAAGGACCAGAACAAAAATTCAGCTGTACGGATGACATCCAAAATAACGATATGGGACGTCTCCAACTCCGTCGTTATAGTCAATAATCAAAAGACATCATCTGAAAGATGGGTTATGACTTCAAGAATGGCCTCAACTACGGTAAGGGTAGAAGAACTCCTATCCGTACGGTTGTTCCGGAAGGAAAATCAGAGATGTACTACAGCAGGACAAAAAGAGGTCTCGGATATGCTTCACCTTCGATCTTATCTCCGGTAGTCTCCGAGTCTGATAGTGAAGAGCGCTCTAACTCTTCTGATTCTAGATCATGGGACTCTGACACTAGCATTGGTCAGGTTCATCAGCTGATCGTATCTTCTAACATGGTCTCCGTCGAACTTCTAGAAGGTTATGACGAAGATATCGAAGAAAGTCCTAAAACAGATCCTTGGGCTCAACGAATGGATACCCAATGGAAACTCCGATTCGAACAAAGGATACCTCCTACCGAAGATCAATTGGTCCAAATTGACGTAGGAGAAAATGGGTCACCTCGTCCGATATTCATCAGCAAGAACCTCCCCGAGGCGGATAAGCAAGAATTAATTCTTCTTATTCGAGAATACATTGATGTCTTCGCCTGGAGTTATGAAGACATGCCAGGTTTAGATCCCAAAATTGCTACTCACAAATTGAATATATTGCCTAATGCAAAGCCAGTCAAACAACATCAAAGGCGATTCAAGCCAGAAATGATGGACGCTATTGATGATGAAGTCAAAAAGCTTATAGCTTGTGGCTTTATTCGGGAAGAACAACATCCAGATTGGATAGCCAATGTTGTCCCAGTCTTGAAGAAAACTGGCAAAGTTCGCATTTGCATCGACTTCCGGGATCTTAATGAAGCCTGTCCAAAAGACGAGTTTTCTCTCCCTATCACAGATGACATGATCGACAACACTTGTGGGTTCGAAAGAATATCCTTCATGGACGGATTCTCCGGATACAATCAGATTCGGATGAATCCTGAAGATGAAAAACATACTTCTTTCCGCACTCCTCGCGGAGTCTACTGCTATACCGTGATGCCATTTGGTCTCAAGAACGCTGGTGCAACTTACCAACGAGCTATGAGTACCATCTTTTGAGATCATTTGCGTAAGACTGTCAAATGCTATGTGGACGATATTGCTGTCAAGAGTCATCTAAAGAAAGATCACATCCAAGATTTGAAAACTATCTTCAATCTAATGGGCCAACATCAGCTGAAAATGAATCCCACCAAGTCATTCTTGGGTGTCTCTAGTGGTAAATTTCTCGGCTTCGTCATTACCTCTAAAGGTATACACGTGGATCCCGAGAAGATCCAAGCCATTCATGAGATGCATCCTCCACGCAACCTAAAAGATCTACGAGAATTCCAAGGTCGACTTGCGTATATCAGGAGATTCATTTCAAATCTGTCTGGACGCTGCAGACCATTTATCCAGTTAATGAAGAAAGGTGTCTCTTTTATTTGGACTGAAGAATGTCAACGAGCATTTGACAACATAAAATAGTATCTCATAAACCCACCAGTCTTGGTGCCACCAATCTCGGGCATACCATTTTTAATGTATGTCCGTGCTATGGATCGTTCATTTGGTGCTTTACTTGCCCAGAAGAACAAAGAAGGTCATGAACAAGCTATCTATTATCTCAGTCGTACTATGATTGGTGCTGAACATCGTTATAGTCCGATCGAAAAAGAATGCTTAGCTCTTATGTTTGCTGTTCAAAAGACTCGACATTACATCATTGGACAAACTATTCATGTCATATCCCGAGTTAATCCTCTTCGGGTACTGATGAAGAAGCCAAGTACACTCAATTCTCGATTGGCTACATGGGCCATTCTGCTAGCCCAATATGACATGGTTTATGTTCCACAAAAGTCTGTTAAGGGTCAAGCATTGGCAGACATTTTAGCGGCTCATGCTATTCCAGAGACATCCAAACTCTATGACGAAATTCCAGACGAGACATTGAAATCAAATATGATCCCCGAAGAATTTCCTACTTTGAGTCTGTTCTTCGACGATGCATCCATGATCGGGCCAAATGGTACCATTGTCGCAAGAGTTGGGGTTGCTCTCGTTTCTCCAGACGGGTCAACTATCCAAAGAGCCTATTCCCTAGATGAACCTTTTTCCAACAACGTGGCAGAATACAATGCTCTACTCATTGGCCTTCAATTAGCTAAACAACTAGACGTCAAAAATCGTGAAGTCTATGGTGACTCCAAGCTGGTTGTTAACCAGGTTAGAGGAACCTATGAAGTTCGTCATCAAGATCTAGTGCCTTATCATGAAGCAGCTATCAGCATGGCTACATCATTCAAAGCCTTCATTATCGAATATGTCCGCCGGGCTTGCAATACTGAAGCAGATGCTTTGGCCAATATTGCAGCAGTCTTAGCCATACCTGTTAAAAGACAACAGGTGGTGGTTGTCTCTAATCGAGAATTGTTCTGCATTGAAAACAATCGTAATATTGAGTTCAGTAGTCTTATTGAATCCAATGTTATCAGTGAAGATTGGAGAGCTCCCTTCATCGATTTCGTAGTCCATAATATACTTCCTGAAGATCCCAAGGAGGCTACGAGTATTCGTCGACGATCTCTGCGGTTTTACTATAATCAGACCACCAAGACTCTCTATCGACGGACTTATGATGGTCTTCTTTTACGCTGTCTTGCTGGTGATGAAGCGAAGCAAGTATTGCGTGAAGCTCATGATGGTGTTTGCGGAGCACATCAACCCGGCCCTAAACTACAAGACCGTATCCGACGCATGTGTTACTACTGGCCCTCTATGGTATCTGATGCCATCGAATATGCAAGAAAATGTCGAGCTTGTCAAATTCACGCAGATTTAATTCCTCAACCATCAGAATTCCTTCATCCGACTGCTGCTTCCTGGCCTTTCGAAGCTTGGGGCCTGGATATTATAGGTCCCATCAATCCTCCTTCTTCTAAGGGACATCGGTTTATACTAGCTATAACCGATTACTTCTCCAAGTGGGCCGAAGCTATACCTCTAGCTGAAGTTAAAACCAGTAGCATCATCAACTTCGTCAAACACCATGTCATCTACAGATTTGGTGTACCTCGAAGGATCATTCACGACAACGGACCTCAGTTCATCAGCCAGAAGTTTACAAGATTCTGTGATGATCACCGGATTGACAATGTCGCTTCGACAGCCTATAATCCTGCTGTTAATGGTTTAGCTGAAGCATTCAACAAAACTATCATCAAGCTCCTTAAGAAGTTTATGTCTACTAACAAACGAAATTGGAGTAAAAAGCTTGGAGAATGTCTTTGGGCCTATCGTACTACGGTCCGCAACCCCACAGGCTGTACACCTTTCTCTTTAGTGTATGGCTGCGAAGCAGTTCTACCCCTGAAATTTCAAATTCCGTCCTTAAGGATTGCCATCGCTATTGAGCTGACAACGGAGAACAACGATATTCTTCGACTTCAGGAATTGGAGGCACTTGACGAGAAGCGGCTATTGGCTCAACAACATATTGAGTTATACCAAGCCCGCATCTCGAAGACTTTCAACCGCAAAGTTAAAGTCAGAGCCTTTCAGAAAGGAGAGCTCGTTCTAACAGTCAGACGTCCCATGACTATGACTCACATGAGCAAAGGCAAGTTCGATGCGAAGTGGGAAGGTCCATATATTGTGAGCAAAGTTTTTTCAAATAGAGCCTATCAACTCTCAGAGCTGGACGGTCGAGTTGCTATGATGCCTATCAATGGCAAATTCCTTAAGAAATATTATGTATGAATGTAACAAGGATTTCATGTAAATACGACAAGATAGTGCATAAATAAAATTTGATTTTATTTTATCATGAATGACGTTACATAATATCAAGGACAAGAATCACTAGCATCCTTTTTATAGACAGGATAAGGACCACTGCCGTCCTTCTCAAAAATAAAGTCAGCAAAAGAGCTGAGAACATCCTTGCTCGAACCCACCAGGAACTTGCAAGCAGCCATCCTCATGGCCTCTTCTTCTTCAGTCTTCCCTGGTTCAAGTAGGAAATCCAGGATATCCCACGTGGCTGGGGTGCAGACAAAATTTCGCCTGCCTTCGTCTGTTTTGGCTGAGTCGGTTCGGCAGGACGTTCTTCAGTGCCCGCTTCAACCTTCGGGGTGATTGTAGTCTTCTTGGATGCATCTCCTGACGACATCTTTATGTTGAATAGTAAAAGTGATCATTACATCTAATTTTTTGTTCTATTTATAGACAGAGATTCGTGGAACAATGAAGCGACATATTCATCTGACGGTTCGCTCGTTCATTACATTCATCAGACGGTTCATCCGTTAATTATATTCATCCTACGGATCATCCGTTGATTCCATTCATCTGACGGTTCACCCGTTCATTACATTCATCTGACGGTTCACCCGTTTATTACATTCATCTGATGGTTCGCCCGTTCATTACATTCATCCGACGGTTCATCCGTTCACTACATTCATCCGACGGTTCGCCCGTTCATTACATTCATATGATGGTTCGCCCGTTCATTACATTCATCTGATGGTTCACCCGTTCATCCATTTATCCGACGGTTCACCCGTTCATCCATTCATCCGACGGTTCGCCCGTTCATTACATTCATCCGACGGTTCACCCGTTCATCTATTCATCCGACGGTTCACCTGTTCATCCAGTCATTCAATTCGTTCATGCATTTTGACGATTTATCCGTTCATTCATATCAGCAACTTGTCATCTTTGATTAAGTTGTCTACTGAAATAATGATATTCAACAAATTATATTCTGCCATGTCCAAATTACCTCTGAGCAGATATAATGAATATAATTATTTTCTAAATTAAGAAATATATCATGTCTCGGACCTCTGAATATATTTTCTATCGCTATTATTTATATCCGAATGAGATATGCAATAAATAATAGAGCCACAAAGAAAATGTCTTTTTGTTGAACAAAATTAAAAGGCATTACAAAAAAACATGTTATAAAACAGAATATACAAAAAATCTTTCTATTCAGCTGGTGGGGTCATCAAACTAGCCATCTGCTGCTTTAAAGTTTGAAGTCGCTCCTCCCGAGAATCCATCACTCGCCTTCTAGCTTCCTCCATACCAGAATTTTCATCAAAAGTCGGTAAGGTTACTAGTCGACGAGAGATTTTAGCTTGATGAGTCCTGACATACTCATCTCTTTCGTGGGTCAGAATGTCCAGTTGCTGGACTGCAGCTTCATGTTGAGTAGTCTCTTCTTCCAGAGCAAGTTGAACAATTCTCAACTCTTCTTGAAGTCGATCGAACTCTGCTTTCAGCTCAGCAACTTTCTTTTCCTTCTCCCCAGCAGCAGATGCTATTATTTCCATCTGGGAGTTGTACTCTGAAGACTTGGCAGCAAAAATATGCAAGAAAACCTGGAAATCAGCTTTTGTAGGTGCAGCCTCTCGAGACATCCTCTCAAACTCAGCATGTACCAAAGATTCCACCTCTCACCGATTGAGATCTTTATAGATCTTAACTGATTCTTCCAGCTCATCTAGTATGTGTTCAAGGTAACAGCTTGCACTTCATCACCTTGACTTCGGATGTCAGCGATCAGATAAGAGGTTGGACCCCTAACAGTTATGAAACCAACATCTTCTTTCTCCATTACCCTTTCTATTAAGGGTCCTAATGAATTGAAGAAAAGGTTGGTGAAGGAACCAATTATAAATCTGTTAGTAGCTATGGCACCGGGTATAGCAGCTACTCCCATGGATGTTGAAGCAGCAGGTGCCTGCATAGGCGGGAGTTCGGCAGCATGAACTGTAGTCTCTTTGGATAAGGGAGCCATGGTAGAGCTGGTTGCTTCTCCCAGATGTTCCTCTACGAAAGCAAATAAACCCATCAGTTTGCTGTCATTAGCAACTATCGAAAAGGATCAAAAGTAAGGGCAATCTTACCATTGCTGGGACTAGTGACAAGTTTGTCATCTGCTGACATGGGTTGTAGCCTCGCGAAAGTAGCTTTAGACATTACTTCCTGGCTACTACCACGATATCGCACTAATGCGACTCTCGACCTGCATGGGCCACCACTAAAAATATGTCACGACCCGCACCCACTATGAGGGTACGAATACGTAATGACGCCCAGCCTACGTCGCAGTGTCGGCGGTAGAGCGCTGTCCTAGGTTACTATCTAACCAGCAACTCACGCAATTATAATGTACTCATCATGATCAACTCCGAACGGAGGACAAGTATAAGATATTGAACTCAATCACAGTCTAAGCACGATAAGATAAACACAGAAGAATTAAACTAAGAATAGAAGAACAAGTACTAAAATAATAACAACTCTCAACAATCTCAAATACTACACAAGTCTCAAAACTTCTATGACAAGTTCAACATGGAAACAAATGCTAGTCTACTAAACTAAATCCTGATCACTCCTGAGTGTCGGGGCTAAAGGTAGTCATCCCGTCTCCGGGTCTATAATAAGTAGGGCATGTGTCCTCACGTCAATCATCTGTAAAATTTTAACAGGTCCAGTCAGGACAGGAACGAGTACAACTCATCAAGAAATCCTAATTAAATGACAGAGAACTATAAAGCAGTTATAGACAGTTTTATTGATGAATATGGCAGTTACATACAGGTGATGATATGGAGAACAGATAAGATACAAGGAAAGTAAGTAACTAAAACAAGAGAAGAATGATGGCAATGAAGACTGTAAAATAAATCTAGCTGAACTAAAGTAACATAATAAGTCCAGAATGTAAATGTAAACAAGTGCAAAACCCAAATAAATCCAGACAACATGAATTTGATACCAGGTGGTTCCAGTACAAGATGAGTCCGGTATAAGGTGAGTCCAGTTGGTGATCAAAGGTTCCAGGGTGAGTCCAGCCTATACTCTAACAGTGTGTTTTAAAATATCGGGATCGACATGTGAACGGCTGTAGGTAATACGGCACATCACACACCTGGCCGGGTGTGAGATGGCTATCATTCCAGTATAATTCCAAGGAAGTGGTTCCAGTATTTGGGTATGTTCACATGCCTATTCCAATACTTCCCCGCCCAGCAAGTACAAGTGAATCCAGAAAACGACACGAGAAATCGGGATGAGTCCAGCCAAACATAATGATACCAGCAAAAGATTCCAGGGTGATTCCAGTAGGTGGTTCCAGTAGTGATTCCAGAAGGTGATGCCAATAGTGGTTCCAGAAAATAGAGGCCAGACAGATGGTATGTGTGTGTCGCATACATGAATCCAGAAATATCCATACGTGTTGTAAGAATCGCATAAAACTATCTAGAACTGAAATACAGTAATTGACAAGTAAATGAAAGAACTATCAGAGAATGTACTCGCCTGCTACTCTGAGTAGAGTAGTGTAATATCAGATGCCTGCACCAGAGTCACAATTGTCCTAAATAGAACAGTACAGGTTATAATATGTTTTAAAAATAAGGTAAATGAAGTCTACGATGCAATGCACATGATTTCTAGGTCAATCTAGGTCAAAGTCAACTCTAAGTCAAACATGGTCAACTGTCTAGGTCAAACTAGGCCCAAGTCAAACTTGGTCAACTCTGGGTCAACCCAAGTCAATACTCTAGTCAAACTAGGTCAATCCTAGTCCAGTCAGTCTAACTAGGATTCTATACTAGGCTAACAACCTAGGCAAATCCAATACTAGCTATAGGCTAGAAATCCTATAGGCCTAAGTACTAAACCCAAGCCTATAGACTACACTAAAACTCAAGCTAACACTATGGCCTACTACTACTCTACCTATAGTCTAACCAAACCACAAGCCTGAGCCATTAGTCTAACAGGAACACTAGCAGTCCTACAAGTCTACTCTAACACACTGCCAATACTCAAGTCAACCAACAGTCTACATCTTCTTAAAACAAAACAATCAAAATAGAACAAATGGGAAGAAAGGAAATTTGAAATCACTAGATAATTCAATAAGAATGCAAAACAAGGTAAGTGGACAAAAGGAAAATCACTCCATCAAGGTAAGGCCAACATTAGAACATGCTTCACAGTTAAATCATGGACTGAGCAATCAAGGATGTCATTCATATACATCAATATGGTTTAGAACTAACCTATGTATGAAGGAAAAACCAATTATACTCATACATGTAATGGAAGGTGTGCAGGGTCATATGTGAGTGAAATATAATGTGTTTTCATGTGTGTGCTAGTGTAGTAATATACACATGTGTGTGTAGTGTCTTTTAAATCTGGAAACAGTGTGTTAACAGGCAGCATGACAGTGGGTTAATATCAGGAATTAATGTGTTCAATATGTGTATACATAAAAATGGGTCAATGGGTCAATACAATATGTGTGTATGTGTATGATATGAGAAAGGGTGTGTGTGTATAGAGTACATGAAAACAGTGTGAAGAAAGGAAAACAGTGAGAAAATCAGTGAGCATTGGTAAAACAGTGTAACAGTGTGTCAATGGTACATGAGTGTGTGGGATTTAAACTAACGTGTGTGTTATAAGAGGGTGTCCACATGAATAGGGAACAATGTGGGTGTAAGAGGACAGTGAACAATAGATTTCAGGTATATGAAGATCAATGACAGTCCACATGACCCAAATCACTGATTTCAGGTATGTGAAGATCAATGACAGTCCACATGAACCAAATCACTGATTTCACGTATGTGAGGAATGTGTATCAGTTGATACACAGGCAGCCCCCCCTGAACCACATTCAAAATCCCTACACAACAAAACTCCTCTCACAAACTGCAGTAAGTAACAATTGAAATTAAGTTTAGCCTAGTCCTAACATCAAGGGAAATCAGCTTTTAATCAGGGACTTTAAGTTCAGGAATTCAGTTTAATATAACAGTTCATTTGTTCAAACAAAACCAACCCAATATCGAAATCCTTTCATCAATTTCGAACTCAACTCCTAACGCCATTCACATTCATCATTAGTAGTAAACTGATACTCATGCGCATGAATTAAAACATAGTAAATTGAGCATCAAATCTCAGGAATATCAATCTCAGAAAAAATTCTGTTTTAGAAGCAATGTAGCTCAGAAATCTCAGTTTTCAAGACCGTGTATCTGTCTACATTCATCAAACAGTCCAAAATCCCATTCTCAAATGAAAAACCTAATCTTACATGATAATCCCACCTAGCATTTACTAATACACATGTCAAAGGATTAAACATGTCAAATAACACTAACATTCAGTAAAAAAAATATAGAAAGGTTCAGGAATTCACAGGACAGAACCTAGTATCAGTCTAATTAGGAATTCCAAATTTCGAAATCAAAATATGTTAAATATACAATTCAATGGTTGGTAAAAAATCCTCCACACGTGCACGTGTCCCCAGGAATCCCTTCGTGTCACCCTAGAGCCGGATACGGCGTGTCCACGTCGTAAAACACGCAAGACACGCTGTGCACAGGCTGCGTCGTGCACGCGTGCACGTGTGTACAGCCCATGACACAGGACACGTGGGGACACGTGGCCATACACACGTGTACGACCAGGGTAGGGGTACATGCCCACGTGCCTACAACGTGTCCATAAAATGTGTCGTGTCCGTTAAACGTGCGTGTCAGTGAAGGAATACTCGCGTGCACTGTGCGCTCGTGCGGCCCGTGCGGCCAGTGCGAGTGAGTTTTCTCACTCGACACGACACGACTCGACACGATACTTTGGGGGTGTCTTGTCAGACATTGCCCCTAGGTCTTTGTCAAGTGGCATGTGTCCACGTGTCGTGTACAGTGCACACGAGGTGTCAGTGAGCAGGACAGTGCACTCGTGTCGTGCACGCGTGTCCAACAGCCAAAACTGACACAATACGACACAAAAACACCTAACACCCTTCACAAAAATTAATGTACATACTAAGATCTACCAATCCATGTAATTACATTTTCCAAAATCGAAAATAAATTCCTAAGGGGCATTCTATCGAACACCTAGCCTATCAAATGGATACGTGTCCGATACGGACACGAAACCGACACGAATTGTGCCCAAATTCTAGGGACAGCTAGGGGACTCCTAGAACTAGTCCTAAATGCAAAGAAAACAGCAATTTAAATCAATTTGAGGAGTTTTACCTATAGGTGCAAATTGTATGGAAAATCTCCAAATGGGGGGTGTTCCTCTGATGGCTAAATGCTCCAAATGAGCCCAAAGCTGAGATTAACCTCCAAAATTATAAAATATATAGAAATTAGAACCTAATGCCGGAGACTAGGATAAAAAAGAAGATCAAATGAATAAATGGGAATTTTTGGAAGGGGGAAGAATACCTCTCTTTTCTCCAAGTGTTGGAATGGTAAAAAGAGGCAACCCTAATGAATAAGTGTTTAAATAGGGTGGGGATCCCTATGTGGCTAGTCATTTAGGGTTTAGTTAGGGTTAGGGCTTCTAGTTATGGGCCATGGGCCAAGTCATAAGTTATTGAGTCATGAAATCATTTCACTAAACCATAAATCATGAAATGATTTCACTCAAACTAATCCTCCTATTCCAAAATTAGTCTCTAATGACTAAAAGTAGGTTAACCTAAGTTAGACTAGGGTTACCATAGCTAGGGTTAGGTTCTTGGCTAGTCCACTAGGTCTCAACAAGTCAAAGTCAAACTAGAATTCACCAATTCATTAAATTAATTAAAAAATTAAATAAGCCAAAATGATCAAATTCTCCTAGGTTAAAAATGATAATTAAAACATACTAATGACATGGTTAGGCTCTAGGTCATGCAGTCACTAGGGTTTCATCGACAGCACATCAAAATCACAAGTCATGACTCAAAGCAGTTTTTAAATAGTTTAAAAATTATTAAAAATCACCAAAAATCATAATATAAAATAAATATCAATAATAATTATTATAATCACAAAATTTCAAAAATACCCTCATCTGGAAAACTGGGTGTTATACTTCTTTCTACGTAAATGTCTCTCTGGACTCTCTACATCTACAACATCTACTTGCCTTTGAAGAGAGGTCGGAGTCGTCGCCTCTTCTTTCTGAGTCGACTCAACATGCTCCCGAGATTGCGACCGGATAGTAACCCTTTCTGAAGATTCTAAGACAATCTTCCTCTTAGCAACTGGAGAAGAGGGTTCTTTCGCCTTCCTTTTCTTCCCCTCCTTGATTGGAGATCTGACGACTTTCAAAGAGACGCGCAGCGGCTCGTTGACTTCCTCAGGAAAGTTGGTTTTCCTTGAAGCTTCCAACGGTGCATCAACTGGCTCATCTTCTTCATCATTTCCAGGAGCCACCATAACAGATGCTCCCTTCTTTAATCGGGCCACAGTTACAAAACTGTCTACTAGACTAAAATTCTCAGCAAAAGTGTTCGTCGATGTATAGAAGAGTGAATATGTATATAACATGCGAGGACCGTGATCACTCTTTAACGACATCGAAAACATCGTCCTCGTGTCCCGAGCATTATAGTATGCCCAAGCCCGGGCTCCATCGATCAGATAACCTTTTTCCTGTAGGCACGTTATGGCGTTACCTACGTGGAATTGGTCATAGCCGAATTGGCGTGCGAATCGGCTCGGAAGATAAGGCTCCAGGTAGCATTCATCTTCAAAACGGTACACTAAGTGAGATGACCGGATCATTTTCAACCAGTTGAAAATTGTGTGGCCAAGAGGCTGTGCTCTCCCAAAGTCGACAAGGTTGGTGGACATATGCTCGTAGCCAGCTGGAGGAGGAACACAATAGAAGTTCCATCCCTTTCCGAGATTTAGAGCGCGTCTGCAATCTCTTAAAGTGGTGTATATCTACTTGCTTTTGGAGAATCTCCTCAAGAAGCTGCCACTCACCGCTCCCATATCGGGGTTCATCAGTGAAGGATAGTACAGAAGCAGCCATCCGAACAGATATGTGTATAGTAGCTCCAGCCGGGGAAAGCTTCCTTTCTCACCCTTTCTTCGAAGCATTTGGTCAACAAAATGGCGGAGGCCAGCATTCACTCTGCAAGTCATCGCCGATAATAGATCTAACCGATAGCCGAAGACTAAGCGGATAGCAGCAAATAATACGCCTCGATGAAAGCGATTGACGGCACTGGCTCCAGGAACGACGTATCTTCGAAGCCAATATGTGAGGAAAGCCGTCAACTGGGCCTCCTTCGATATGGGCTTATAGCCCATCCTCATATAACTCTCAATAATGTCATCTTTCTTGAGAGGGGGATATTGAAGATCATCCTCGATCTTGATATCCAGATCCTTGTTCTCCTCTATCAACCCTATCACTTCGCTGTCGCTAAGTGGTCTAAAGAAGGTGGGTTTGCAGTTATCGTGCTCCTTTGTCTTTTTTTCAATGATATGGTTGAGAAAGAGATACGACAACCATTTGGTTGAGTAATAGGTGCCGGATGTACCACTCTTGTAGTACAAGGAACATATTTTGTAGTGGCATAGCAGCTCTTCAAAGACGGCCACCATGTCGGCATTCTTTTGGCGTAATTTGTCCAACTTATCATTGGTTGGGACAAATTCTTCATAGGGGATGTCCCCCATTGGCAAGTTGGAGATGTACTTCATCTCGTGTAAAGCCAATCCGATCTCTCCGCAGGGTATCATAAAAGTTTCGGTTCTATAGTTATACCTCTCCGCCAATGCAAGGAATAAGTGCGGATTATGCGGGAAACCATAAACGGTGGCGTACACCGCTTGGTACAGCTCAATCTCCTTGAGCCGGTCTTCAAATTGAGCCAATATCCAATTGCCTATGCAGCTCCACCTCTTGTTATCGGGATTCACAAGACCTGTTAATCGAATATCTTGGTCTGGATATCTTCTCACAACCTTCGTAAACTTATTTGAGAATATCGGTGTTCTGACCGGTAGCAGCAGGGCAGAGTTTTCTAGTGGGATGCACCCAGGTTTCAGTCCTCTGAGAAGGGAGCTGTGACGCTCCGAGGAACTGTAGAACATGTCATTGCTGTTCGGCCCCTTCTTCACACAGATGTTCCCCATTCGAGCTTGCTGAAGTGGTGTTATATCCCATTCCATCATTCAAGGATAGCTCGCAAAAGCATAGCGAGACAGAGGAAGGCATCTAGAAATCTTAGGTAGAAGTATCATCTTCTCGCCTCTTTGAAAAAGCCTCTGCTCCATACGAGGTCTAGGCTGAGAGTTCTTGTCGAAAGCCTCACCGAACAGGAACAATAGCTTCTTATGAGTAACTGTATCTGCAGTTTGGAGTGGTTGTTCGTTCATTAAATACGGCAGAGTTTCATTATCTTGTGCCATTAGGATGGCTTGCCGAGAAGACGGCAAGGCATATTGAGGATATGTCATATGGGAAAGATCCTCCTTGAACTCAGGTTCAACTAAATATCCTACAAAGACCTCATAATCTGGGTCTTCCCTGAGGTTATCTGCATCAAATAAAGAGATAAAGATCAGTACATGCAAAATCACAAAGTTTCTTTTAAAAGAATTCATCAAATTGTGCTATATGCAAAGCATCAGAGTGCACCAATACAACCCACATGCACAAAGTATCCAATTGCGCCAACACATCCACTTGCGTAAGACATCAGGTTGCGCTAACCCACTTGTGCAAGGCATAGGTTGCGCTAACCCGCTTGCGCAAGGCATCAGTTTGCGCTGGCTCAACTGACTTGCGCAAATCGATGGATTGCGCTGAAAATCTGCCAGCGCTTTCCAACCGATTGCACAAGAATATAGTTTTCATAAAAATGAAAAAAATATTGTGTGTGTGCAACCAAAACCCTAAACAGGGTCGCACAATACCATCAATCTCTAAAAAGCGAGAGGTATGAGGGTTCGAAAATGTCAAGAACCCTAGAAAGGGTTTCAATCGAGTTTGTCATCTACCTTGCAGTGCTGGATGGACAACTTCATAACGAGAGATTCGGGGTGCAACCCTAGTCGAAGGCTCAGCCGGAGCCTTGCCCTTCTCGGTGGCTGTACGCTTGGGTGCCATTGCAATCGACGGCGGGAAGAAGAAGAAGGAAGTCGGAATAGGAGGGAAGCTTTTATCTCTTCAGAAAATCAAAAACAAGTAAAGGTTGACAAAGTGAGAATGGAAACTATTTATAGTTTCCAGAAGTACAACAGTCACCTCAGATTGTGCCACAAAAGTCGGAGCTGATTACTCCAAACGCGCAGTCAGAGCGCCACTTGCGCAAATTGATTTTAAATTGGAAATCAAAGTATTTCAAAACTTTGAATATTTTCAAATTTTAAAAACTTTGAAGGGGGTCTTGTAGGTCCTAAAAATTAAGTTGCACCCATCAAAAAAGCAATAAAAATCAAATGGAGCACCCTTCAAATAAACTGCACAGGAGACAGACTGTGCAACAAATTAACTGCGCGAGGCCGAACTGCGCTAACATCCAAGCGCGCTGTGCTGACATGGCAACGTCATCATTACCTGACACAAAATCAGATCTTCTGACAATTGATAGCCCGAAAAGCGAGGAGTCTGTTCGTTTCTCGAGCCGCACCGCATCCTTGGACAGCTGTCAGCGCGGTCCAGCTGTCAACTCCTAGCGCAGTCTGCCAGCCCAACCGAAGCGCAGTCTGTCAGATCCTCTTTAGCGCAGTTTGATCCCAGCGCATTCTGAAGCTAGCGCAGTTCAAGCAGCGCAATCCATCAAGATAATTGACATTTTACACGTGGCCTACATGCCATCAATTGCTCACCACGTGGCAACCGTCTGTACACGACCATGCACATTTCAATCAAATAATGCCACGCGTCTAATACAGTCGAGCCACGATCGAGTAACTGCCAGCGTAGTTCGCTGTTTGCGCAGTCCAATGTCTGCGCAATCCAGCCTGCGTAATCCAGAAATAACTACTAATAAGTTATTTTCCAGAACTCTATAAATAGAGTTTCAAGTCCTTCATTATGAAGAACAGATCATTCAAGATCATCAGAGAAATCATGAGTTTTTGCACAAGTGTTGCTACATTCTTCAGAGGCTATCGTCTTCACAGTTCACATCATCCAAGGGATAAAGCAATCGTCTTCAGATCGGATTCCTGTAGTTGTACTTTTCCAGAATTTAATTATAATTTTCTTACAAAGTTTGTGAAATAAAAAGAACTTTTGTTTTTGTAAACACACACCTGTGGAAGAGGAATATCTTGCACTGGTATTTGCTATCCAGAAGATATGCCACTATGTGTCTGGGCAGACTATCCACATCATATCTAAAGTAAATCCTCTCAGAATACTCATGACTAAACTGGGTTCCCTTAATTTCCGTTTAGCTACATGGGCAATGTTGTTGACTTCATACGATATGTTGTTCGTCCCTCAAAAGGCAGTAAAAGGCCAAGCGTTAGCTAATTTCCTAACAGCTCATCCGGTGCCAGAATCTTCCAAACTCTACGATGAAATCTTCGATGAAGTAGTGGAACCTAACACCGCAAGTGAGAAAATCTCTATTTGGCGAATGTTCTTTGACGGTACATCAAGAACAGGACCTAAAGGAAATATCGTGGCCAGTGTAGGCATCGTGCTTGTGTCACCCGACCATCTAGTTATACACCATGCATATTCTCTCGTGGAACCCTACACCGACAATATGGTCGAATATAATGCCCTATTGATCAGCCTTCAATTAGCAAAAAGTTGACTATCTAGAAGCTTACGGCAATTCTAAGCTAATAGTTAGTCAGGTCCGAGGGGATTATAAAGTTCGTTACGAAGATCTCATCCCATATCACAAAGCGACAATCGAATTAGCTTCTACCTTCGCTAGATTCTTCATCGATCACATGCCTCGACTACAGAATATAGAAGCAGATGCTTTAGCCGGTCTTGCTGCTTCCTTGACCGTCCCTACCAATACTCAGCAGTCGATCATAGTATCTGATCGAGAACTATTCTGTGTGAAAGATGCCTTGCATATTCATCACAGTTATGCAACGGAAACAAACGTCAACGTTAAAGACTAGAGATTTTCTTTCGTAGACTACACCATCTATGGAATCCTTCCTGAGGACCCAAAGGAAGCAGTATTTGTCCAAAGGCGATCCCTCAAATTTTACTATGATACAGCTACCAAAATATGGTACCGACACTCTTACGACGGGCTACTGTTAAGATGTTTATCAAACACAGAAGCCAAACATGCACTGCGTGAGGCTCACGATAGAGTTTATGGTGCACATCAACCAGGCCCCAAATTATAAGATCGCCTCAGACGAATGCATTATTATTGGCCCACGATGATAGCAGACGCTGTTGAATATACAAAAAAGTATACGACTTGTCAGTTCCACATCGACTTCATTCATCAACCTTTGGAGTTTCAGCACCCGATGACAACATCTTGGCCTTTTAAAGCCTGGGGTATGGACGTCATAGGCCCAATCAGCCCGTCATCTTCTAGAGGACATCGGTTCATCCTAGATATAACCGATTATTTCTCTAAATAGGAGGAAGCTATATAGCTCACGAAAGTGATAACGTCGAACGTGATCAGTTTTATCAAATATCACGTTATCTATCACTTCGACCTACCTCGTAGGATCATCCATGATAATGGTCCATTATTCGTGAGCCATGCATTATATCGGTTTGCGATAAGAATCGAATCCAAAATGTAGCCTCTACTGCCTACAATCCAGCGGCTAATGGGTTAATAGAAGCCTTCAATAAAACCATCATTAAACTTCTTAAGTTTGTGTCTTCAAACAAGCACGATTAGAATGAGAAGCTCGACGAATGTCTCTCATCCTATCGTACAACGGTCCGGACTCCAACAGGCAGTACGCCATTCTTTCTGATTTATGAGAACGAAGCAATTCTTCCCTTAGAAATCCAGATTCTCTCTCTTCGAGTAGCCTTAGCCAGTGAGTTAACTGCCGAAGAAAGTTACCGTCTGCGACTACAGGAGCTCGAAGCGCTAGACAAAAAAAATGCTTATTAGCTCAGTAGCATAATAAGCTATACCAAGCACGCCTTCCCAGAGCCTTTAATATAAAGATGAAGGAAAGAATCTTCCAAGTTAGTGATCTAGTCTTAGGAGTGAGAAGACCAATGGTCATGGCGCACAAGATAAAAGGAAAATTTTAGCCAAAATAGGAAGGTCCTTTCATTATAGAATTAGTGTATTCTAACGGTACGTATCGACTAACCAAGCCTGATGGTGACTTGCTCATGATGCCGATAAACGGCAAGTTTCTGAAGAAATACTATGTGTAACCTTCATGAACAGTGTTCACATATACCATATTTTAATCATATAAGTATACAGTATAATGTTTATGTGATTCAAAAAATCATCTAACTATTATTCGTATTTCAAGAGTCTTGAATACGCCATGGATAATAGGTCCTCCAAAAAGATTCCCCAGTGGAATCATTTTCGTTTTGGGCTCTGTCCAAACTCGGTCTGACAAAAACAAGTCACGTTTCTATTACCTCTGAACTGTTTTCCAATAATTATTTCCCCAGTAGGATAATTAAGAAACATTTTGCCACGTCCATATAACCTCTGAGCAAAGCATTCATCAAGGATAATCACGTCCATATTACTTCCGAATTATCCACTCCTACCTAATGTTATATATCCTTCCACGTCCATATTACCTCTGGTCAGATATAGAACATCTTCTGCTATTACGTCCATATTACCTCTATTAGCAGCTTCTTTCAACTTATTATCTATATTCAAGAACCCTGAATATAAAACGGATAATAAGTCTACATCAAATTTCCTAGCGAAATACCCAGCAAAAATATTCCTACTATGTCCACATTACCTCTAGTTCTGATATTTCACAAACTTCATTCATGAATTTTGAAAGCCAAAAGATTCTTTATTAAAACGTCTATCAAAAGACGGAAAAAAAAGCTACAAGAGTCTTGACGGCTAAAAGAAACAGTTAGAAACAAAAAAAAATCTAAGGAATACATAATCGATTGATACTATCCCTTAGAGCCGCAATTTCAGCTTCGGACTTCGCGGTAGCACGATGACGTGCATCTTCTTGACGAGCAGCCTCATCCTGGAAGGGGATTAGATTCATGTGCTCTCCCTCTAACTTTACCAGCTGTTCTTTTAAGTGGTCGAAAGTTGTGGCGGACATTGCAGCCTGAGCCAAATAGTTCTCCTGTTTAGACGTCGCTGTCCTCAAGCTAGCCTCCATTTGAGCAATCTCACTTTGGTTCCGCGTAATGTGATTATATTTATCAGTAATCTGTACGGCCAGCTCATTCTTTGAAGCAGCATGTGCCTCACTCGTAGCGTTAAACTGCTCATACTGATCAGCCAATTCACAGATCTCTTGAGTGAGGGCATCCTTTTTTGCTTGGAAAGTAGCCTCATCCTCCGTGAGAGCCATAATTAAAGACTTATCTTCTGTACGGAATAGCGACGTCGAGCTCCATTGTTTAGCATCCCAGAATCTGGCCACCTGACCCTCCAGATCATTTAGAACCCTCCTTAGAGCATTTGCCCGCTCTTTATCGCCAGCGACGCTCTCAAGGGCCGCCACTTGGCGTTCAGTAACAGCCTTTACAGGGCCAAAGGTGGCATTCCGATTGAGAACTCCAGGAAGCTTTACTTTCAGGACAGAATAGAAAGCTTTGACGACTTTCTGGGCCATCTCGTCGTCTTTAGTAGAGGTCGTCGAAGAGGAAGCTTGATAAGGATCTTCCGCTCCAGGAAGAGATGCTTGACAAGAAGCTGAACCTGACAAGAAAATAATATATGTATCAGTAACCAAAAAAGAAGAATGCGAAAGAGATGTAATTTTGTACCTTCGACATGCTCAGTGCCAACTTGGGCTAAGTCGTCGGTCTTGGCTTTAGGGAAACCGAGACAAGGCCCAGGCTGTTCAAGAAGAATAATATCAAGGCCTCGAGCAGTATCTGGCTGGGTATCTTCCACGGCCCCAGCTGGACCGGAAGCAGATTCAGCAATAGCCCCCTCAGTAGGCTGTTCAACCTCCCCTTCTGTAGCCGATGCTGGCTCACTAACACCTTCCTCCGCACCAGTAAAATCAGAAGAACCAGAGTCAACCTTTTTTTCTCCCCTAATACATTAGGCTATCTTTATGAGTGGCTCATTCTCCTTGTCTACAAGGGAATATACAATAGCAGTCAGCCTCATGAGGAACAAGCAAAATTAAAGTCAAAAAATCTCATCTGAAGAGAGGTACAAAGATAACATACCCAGAGGAGGATGAACAGATTGAACATGATTTTCATCCAATTCTTTCATCATAGCTCCTATCGCAGACATATCCTACAATAAAATGTCAAAGGAGGGATTGGTTTTCTGATTGTCATCATGGTCTGGACCTTCGCCCTCATCATCCCTTTGCTCAAGCCTTACAACTGAAGAAGACACGCCCCTACCATCGGTTGAGGACGAGCAGGAGACACTATTGTTATGTCTACCTCTTCAGACAAAGAAGCACCTGCCGCAGTCGTGACTTCAACGTCCTGCGCAAAGGACAAACGCAGTAGTGAGAAAACTCCTAATGGTTTGACCAAAATAGCTATGGAGTCTAGGAAAGGATCTACCTCCCGAATGGTAACAGTCCGCGACATTATCTGTCGAGAAGATCTTCAGGAAGGAAGCGAGCCGGTACTCACGTCCGCAACCTTCTTTCTCCCTCGGGAAACAATAACCTTCTTCCTTTTGGGCCGTGGAACTAGATCGGTAGAATCTTTCCTCTTATAAGGAATGTTAGGAAGAGGTTCTTCAGTATCTTCTCTCTAAGGTGCTGCAATAATAGGCTCCTCAAGAACAACTCTCTGCTGTGGCACTGCAGCCGGCTCAACTGTGGGTGTGATGCCTTCCTTTCTGTAACTCCCCATTGCGTACTCATCCTATATCTGCAAGAGTAGAAGCAAGCCTAGTCCCCGATATTAAACTCTGCTCATAGTCATACCAAAAATGAAGGGTATTGACCTGAATATAGAACTTGGTAGCAGCAAAGAGCATGTGGGTGTCAGGCTTATCTTATGGCAGGGTAAAAACTGTCCCCGTACATCCAGCGTTATAGTAGCCCCATGCACGTTCTCCGTCGATCAGACATCCTATCGACTATATATGAGGGTTGGAATTGCCCAAGAGAAGCTAACTGTAGCCAAATTGTCGTGCAAAGTGACTCGGTAAATAAGGTTCCAAGAAAGTATGGTTCCTATTCCTGAACACCAGATGGTAAGGCCTGATGGACTGGAGCCAATGAAATGCCCTAATAGGAAGGCTAGTAGTTGTGGACACACACGAAAAGAAGAAAAAAAGTTGTCTTTTCTTTATTAGTGCAAGGCACCACAAATCGAGTACGCCTGAGAGATCCTGCGCTGAGGATCCCTGAGTACAAAAAAGAATTCTGAGGAATGGGACGATAGAGATCGAGCGGCAGTTGCTCCATTACTCCATTGACACTCCGATTACAAAAGTGGGAGAAAACCTAAGAAAATTGCTAACTCTCGGCTCATTGGCAAGAAGTGCAGTAATTTGGCTCTTGAAAATGCTCTGTATTATGTCCTTTGAAGAGGGATAAGGCCCCCTTTTTATAGTCGTTCTTAAGCTGGAATGATGTTATGCGCCCACATGAGGATAACATACTGGTTTTAATGTAGGTACATAGTCCTGCCTTGGGCGCATAGAGTGTAGGCACATACAGGCTATGAGATCGTAGGTTGGTCGTGGTATTGACGTGGTCGCATGCTTCGGTGCATAACTACTCATGGAGACTGACATGGCCGTACGCTTCGGTGCACATTTGATCATGGCTTTGACCGAGTCAGGCTTGGGCGCATAGCCCTATTTCAGGCTTTGCGCCCTCCTTCACAGAGGGTGGCTTGGGCACATAAAGCTTCACAGGCTTGGGTGCATAGAGCTTCGCAGGATGATGGGCGCATAGGAGCTTCACTGGGTGACTTGAGCACATAGGAGCTTCACTTGGGCGCATATGTCTTCTTTTGGCTTGGGCGCATAAGACTTTATTTGCTGGAATTTTTATGCATCTATAAAACCCCCTTCAAAGTTTTTAATTCTTGAATGAGTTCAAAATACTTTGAAAGAAGCATGGATCGTCTTCTCGTGATGCAATGGGCGCATAGCATGGCTCTCTCCTTGGGTGCATATTGTTTGGCCAGCCTGTCAAAGAGATACAACTGTTGAGATCTTCTTCGAAATCTGAACTAACAGATTCATCGGGATGGGATTTGAAGAGGTCCATCCCTCATACATCGTCCATGTCAGCAGGTGGTAATCGTATAGTGTACAAGAGGCTGGATCTTCATGTGGGTGCATAGGCCAATGTAGGTGCATATTGTGCAATGGACACATGGGTGCATAAAGATAGTGGGCGAATAAGAAGTAGCCTGTGCCTATAAATAGGCTTTGAAGGAGAGAGGAAGTTCATTATTCTCATCTCTTAGAACTTTTCAAAAACTCTTCATCTTTTTCTCTAAGAACCATGTCTCCCAAGGTCGCCAAGAGATCAACAAAGGGCAAGGGGGCTGCGCCGAGTGGCTCTCCTCCTATGGTAGCATCCTCGGCAGTCCAGGACTCGATTCTGGGTGAGGGCATGCTTCAAAAAATAAAGCCTCGAGCGTTAATTTGCGACGCTTAAACTTTTCTTCTGCCTGGGCGCATGCGCCTAAGGCAACATACTTCTTGTGAACGTCATTATGTGCCCATAGAAGTCATGCACCAACACTGTGGTGTGCTATGCGTCCACATGTTTCCATGTTATGTGCCCACGTACTATTCATGTGTTATGTGCCCACTTGTTTGTTTGGGCACATATCTCTTTGGGCGCATAAGAGTCTTTCAGCACTTAGCTTTTTCTGTAGATTTCTGAGTCTGACTTACTCTTCTGTCCCTTTTCATATTTTGTAGGGATCTGGCTAGCAAATTTCTCCAGGACCGATATCGACGACTTTGGGCATGGTAAAGATACAACACTTGACACACACATCATAGAGCTCAGGACTCTTCATATTTTGGAAGGGTTTTCCTTACATGGTAGGAAGAATATTTATACATCATAGAGTCAGACAGTAGTTGGGCGTCATCGTGAAAGTTCTATTTTCACAGTTCTTCAAGTAGGCAAAAGCAACACTAAAGATGTTGTTTTAAAGGTATGGCCTCTTGGAGGAATGAGCCTAGGACGTCTGCAATATGAAGTATAGAAAATCACCATTTGTAGATGTTTTTAGCATGCTATATTTGCCCTCCATCGTGTAGTTTCTTGAAGGTTCAACAGCCTTGTTTGCTTTTCAGCAGTAAAACATGACTTCTTTTGAGGGCCACAAAACTGCTTTTTGACGAAGACATAGTGCTGCCAAACTGAGTAAACTATGTGTTGCTGATGAGTAGTGGATTTTCCTTTCTTTTGGACATCAATGTAATCCTCTACTTCTTGTCCAGATGAAGAGGTAAAGAACTTTTTTTTTGGACCTATTGCCCCTTTGCGCATCTGGGAATGCGAGCAAATAGATTGGAATGATACTTTCGTGGACCTATTACCCTTTCGTACACTGGCAGTTCGGGTAATAGATTTGAAATAAAATCCAACATAGGTAGTATGGTCATGATAGGTTTTGTGGTCTTGATACCGTGTCTTTTATCCCGGGTTGGGTTCAGGTGTCAAGTCGGGAGACTATCGGTATCAGAGGTAATGTGGACGTGGCACATGATAATCAGGAGTAGTTTTTGGTAGAATGGATTTCCTTGTCAAGTTCGGCTTCTTCTCCGACGACCTCCACGAAGATGAGGAGATGGCCCAGGAAGTCGTCCAAGCTTTCTACTCTGTACTGAAAGTGAAGCTTCCTGGAGTCTTGAATCAAAATGCTGCCTTCATCCCTGTGAAGGCTATTGCCAAATGCCAAGTGATGGCCCTCGAGAGCATTGTCGGCTATGAAGAGTGGGCCAATACTCTAAAGAAAGTTTATAATGACTTGGAGGGTCAGTTGGCCAGGTTCCGGGATACCATACAGTGGAGCCCGACATCGCTATTTCGTGCAAAGGAGGAGGCTTTGATGACGGCTCTTGCAAAGGAGAAGGCTACTTTCCAGGCAAGGAAGGATGCCCTTGTTCGAGAGATCGGCGAATTGGCTGACCAGTATGGTCAGTTTAACGCTGCAAGTGAGGTGCGTGCCTCCTCGAAGAACAAACTGGCTATGCAGATCATCGAGAGGTATAATTACATTATGCATATCCAAAATGAGATTGCCCAGCTGGAAGCCGACTTGAGGGCCGTGACATCCGAACAGGAGGATTATTTGTCTCAGGCTGCAATGATTGCCACCACATCTGCCCATTTAGAAGAACAGCTGACAAAGTTGGAGGAAGAGCATCTGAGTCTAATCCTTTTCGAGGATAAAGTTGCTCGTCAAGAAGAGGCATGTCGTCGAGCTACCGCGAAGTCTGAAGCTGAAATCGCGCTCGAAGGAACAACATCAATTGCCTATGTATCCCATAGATTCTTTATAACTTTCTCTTTTTCCTCTTTTTTTCCAGTCGTCACTGCTCTTCTACCTTTTTTCCGTCTCTTGATAGACGTTCAAGTACAAAATAAAGAATCTTTTCAAAGTGAATATGGCTTTGTAAAATATCGATGCTAGAGGTAATGTGGACGTAGCAAGGATATTTTTGGTAGGTATTCTGCTGGAGAATTTTGATGTGGACCTATTATTCGTTTTATATTCAAGTTTATTCGAATATAGATAATAAGTTGAATGAAGCTGCTAGTAGAGGTAATATAGACGTAATAGCAGAGGATGGTCTATATCTGACCAGAGGTAATATGGACATGGAAAGATATATAACATTAGGTAGAAGTGGATAATTCAGAGGTAATATGGACGTGATTATCCTTGATGAATGCTTTGCTCAGAGGTTATATAGACATGGCAAAACATTTAATCATTCTACTGGGAAAATAATTATCGAAAAACATTTCAGTGGTGATAGGGACGTGACTTGTTTTCGTCAAACCGAATTTGGACAGGGTCAAAAACAGGAATGATTCCACTGGAGAAATTTTTATATAACCTATTATCCAGGACGTATTCAAGACTCTTAAAATATGGATAATAGTTAGATAATTTTTTGGATCATATAAACATCCTACTGTACATTTACATGACTGAACACATATGAACAAAAAAGGTTACATATAGTATTTCTTCAGGAACTTGCCGTTGATAAGCATCATGAGCAAGTAACCATCGTGCTTGGTTAGTCGGTACGCACCGTTATAATACACTAATTCTATAATGAAAGGACCTTCCCATTTAGGCTAGAATTTTCCTTTTGTTTTGTGCGTCATGATCATTGGTTTTCTTACTGCTAAGACTAGATTGCCGACTTGGAAGATCATTTCTTTCACTTTTTTATTGAAGGCTCTAGAAAGGCGTGCTTGGTATAGCTCAATGTGCTGCTGATCTAACAAAAAATTTTCGTCTAGCGCTTCGAGCTCCTACAGTCGCAGACGGTAGCTTTCTTCGGTAGTCAACTCGCTGGCTAAGGCTACTCGAAGAGAAGGAATCTAAATTGCTAGGAGAAGAACTGCTTCGCTCCCATAAACCAGAAAGAATGGCGTACTGCCTGCTGGAGTTCGGACCGTTGTACGATAGGCCCATAGACATTTACCGAGCTTCTCATTCTAATCGTGCTTGTTTGAAGACACGAACTTCTTGAGAAGTTTTATGATGGTTTTATTGAAGGCTTCTGCTGGCCCGTTAGCCGCTGGATTGTAGGCAGTAGAGGCTACGTTCTGGATTCGATTCCTATCGCAGAACCGATAAAATGTATGGCTTACAAACTGTGGACCGTTATCATAGATGATCCTGTGAGGTAGGCCGAAGCGATAGATGAATTGATGTTTGATAAAACTGATCACGTTTGATGCCTTCAATTCAATGAGCGGTATAGCTTCTGTCCATTTGGAGAATGATCGATTATGGCTAGGATGAACCGATGTCCTTTGGAGGATGGTGGACTGATTGGTCCTATGACGTCTATGCCCTAGGCTTCAAACAGCCAAGATGTTGTCGTCAGGTGTAGAAACTCTGAAGGTTGATGAATAAAATCGACGTAGAACTGACAAGCTCTACATTTTTTTGCATATTTAACAGCATCTGCTATCATTGTGGGCCAGTAATAGCCCTTTCATTTGAGGCAATCTTGTAATTTGGGGCCTGGTTGATGTGCACTACAAACTCTATCGTGAGGCTCCCGGAGTGCATGTTTGGCTTCTGTGTCTGATAAGCATCGTTAAAGTAGCCCGTCGTAAGAGCGTCGGTACAGCATCTTGGAAGCTGTGTCGTAGTAAAATCTGAGGGATCGCCTTTGGATAGACACTGCTTCCTTTGGGTCCTAGGGAAGGATTCTATAGACGGCGTAGTCTATGAAAGAAAATCTCCAGTCTTTAGTATCGACGTTTGTTTTCGTTGTGTAACTGCGATGAATATGCAAGACATTTTTCACACAGAATAGTTCTCGACCAGACACTGTGATCGACTGTTGAGTATTAGTAGGAACGGTCAAGGAAGCAGCGAGACTGGCTAGAGCATCTGCTTCTATATTCTGTAGTCGAGGCACGTGCTCGATAAAGAATCCAGTAAAAATAGACGCAAACTCGATTGTTGCTTTGTAGTAGGAGATGAGATCTTCGTGGCGAACTTCATAATCCCCTCAGACTTGACTAACTATTAGCTTGGAATTGTCGTAAGCTTCTAGATAGTCAACTCCCAGTTGCTTTGCCAGTTACAGGCCGATTAATAGGGCATTATATTCGGCTACGTTGTTGATGCATGGTTCCACGAGAGAATATGTACGATGTATAACCAGATAGACAGGTGGCACGAGCACGGCGCCAACTCCGGCTATAATATTTTCTTTGGGTCCTGTTCTTGATGCACCGTCAAAAAACATTTACCAAATAGGGATTTCTTCAGTTGCAGTGTTAGACTCTACCACTTCGTCGAGGATTTCGTCGTAGAGTTTGGGCGATTCTAGCACCGGATGAGCTGCTAGGAAATCAGCTAATGCTTGGCCTTTTACTATCTTCTGAGAAACAAAGAGCATATCATATGGAGTCAACAGCATTGCCCATGTAGCTAAATAGGAATTGGGAGAGCTAGATTTAGTCATGAGTATTCTGAGAGGGTTGACTTTAGATATAATGTGGATAGTCTGCCCAAACACATAGTGGCGTGTCTTCTGTTTGGCAAATACTAGTGCAAGGCATTCCTTCTTCACCGGTGTGTATCTGTATTCGACACCCACCATTGTGCGGTTGAGGTAGTATATTGCATGTTCATGGCCGCCTTCATTCTTCTGAGCTAAGTGGGTGCCAAGAGAATGGTCCATAGCGCGGACATATAGTAATAAAGGCTTCCTCGTTATTGGAGCTACCAATACTGGAGGGCTTGTGAGATACGCCTTGATGTCGTCGAACGCACGTTGACATTGTTCAGTCCAGACGAAAGATATGCCTTTCTTCATGAGCTGAGTGAATGGTTGACACCTTCCACAAAGGTTTGAAATGAATCGTCTGATGTATGCTAGCCTTCCTTGTAGTCCACGTAGCTCTTTAAGATTTCTTGGGGGATGCATATCGAGGATAGCCTTTACTTTCTTCGGGTCAAGATGTATGTCCTTTGAAGTAATAACGAAACCAAGGAACTTACCGTTGGAGACTCCTAGAAAAGACTTGGTTGGATTCATCTTGAGTTGGTATGCACACATTAGTTCGAACACCGTTTTCAAGTCTTGGAGGTGGTTGCCCTTGAGACAACTTTTAACTGCGATATCGTCTACGTAGCACTCCACAATTTTATGCAAATGATCGCAAAAAATTGTGTTCATGGCTTGCTGGTATGTCGCCCCTGCATTCTTCATTCCGAATGGCATCATCGTATAGCTGTATACCCCCAATGGTATTCGAAAAGATGTGTGCTTCTCATCGTCTGGGAACATCTTGATCTGGTTGTAGCCTGAGAACCCATCCATGAAGGACATCTGCTCGAAGCCGCAAGTATTGTCAATCATTACGTCGGTGATCGATAGAGGGAACTCGTCCTTCGGGCATACAGAGTTTAAATTATGGTAATCGATACAGACTCCAACTTTACCATTCTTTTTTATGACAGAAACGATGTTGGCAATCCAGTCTGGGTGTTGTTCTTCGCGAATGAATCAAGTGGCAATGAACTTCTTTACTTCATTCTCGATGGCCTCCATGACGTCTGGTCGGAATCGTCGTTGTTGCTGCTTCACTAGCTTAGCTTTAGACGAAATATTTAGGCGGTACATGGCGACTTTAGGATCCAAGCCTGGCATGTCTTCATAGCTCCATGCAAAGATGTCGATATATTCTCTTATAAGTTGTATAAGAGATTGGCGTTCATCGCCAGATAGACTTTTGCTGATGAAGATTGGTTTGAAAGATGATTCATCTTCTAAATTGACTTGGATGACTTCATCTTCGGTAGGTGGTTCATGTTGTTCGAAGCACAGCTCCCACATAATATCCATCTTTTGAGCCCATTGTTCAAGCTTGATTGATTGGACATCGTCAGCAATTTGGTCAACGGAAACCATGTTAAAAGATAGAGTTGTCTTGAGCATGTCTCCGATGCTGGAGTCTGAGTCACAGAGGTTCAAATCAGAAGAATGAGAACAATGATCTGCTTCATCATCTGATCTTTCGGGAGTTGTTGGAGGAGTGACATAACAAAACCAATACCGCTTCGTTGATAGTAGTTCTCGGGTTTGCCAGGAGGAGCAAAGTGTCATATTGGCAACCGTCATCCCCGGCCATAATTTAGCTCCTAGTCACTTTTGTTGTCATATCCCATGTTCTGGATGATATTCTTGGCCTGCCAACTATACCGAAAAAGTTGTATTTTTTTGGAGTCATAGTCAGCTTCTGTGTTGTGCTTGGGAGAAGTAGATTATGGAACGAACTTTTTCTCGTCAATTATACGACCGAAGATGATTAGTTCTTCATCCTTCTTTCTGGCTGGAACGATGAAGTAGAGGATATCTTCTGGGTAAACTTTTTCATGCAGGTGAGGCATCGTGACCGGCATACTGAGGTGTGGTCCTATGTCGTGCTCTAGAGCGTATATCGTATATATGTTGTGGTTTACAGATTGATAGACATCCGAGTAATTCAAAGATAAACCTTTACTAAGGATATATGCAGGTTCTTTTTCAAGGATAACATCATCCACTGAAGGTACATCATTATGAGTATTAATATACTCATTGAGAGGATCATCATCTGGAAGAGGAGCTACAGTCTTGGCCGAGTTCACCACTTAGGGTAATTTTTCAGGATTGGGAGATGGGCATTAGTATGTTCTTCCCGGGGTGTTTTGCTGAGAGTGATGGTCAATGGTTTGACCTTATCAGGGTTCTTCTTTTTCACCCAGATTGTGAAAGGCTTCGGAGTACTTTTTGGCATAGTACGTCCTTTGACTCGGATGATTAGGGTACCATCATTAGAGGATGAACTTGCTTCAGCTTCATTGTCAGCTTCGTTGCCATCATCCTTGGGGGGCTGAGATTGGTAAAGTACCGAATCTCCATAGTAGGCTTCAATGCCCTTAAAAGGATCGATATTGGCAAACTCCGTCTTCACGACACCATCACTGTTGACGTATTTGAAGCACTGGTGAAGTGTGGAAGGAATGATCATGTTCCCATATATCCATAGACGTCCTCACAAGACGTTGTAGGATACATTGGCATCGATCACATAACAAGAAACCTCCGTTCGGAGATCACCGATCTGGCACTTGAGACAGATCTTGTCCAGCTGGTGGCTTCGACCAGCATTGAAAGCCATGATAGTTGAATTGGTTGCAGATAGCTTGTGCAGAGGTATTCTCAGAATTTGAAGCAAACTTCTAGGAATGATGCTGAGGGAGGATCCTGGATTGATGTGTATACGGTCTATCATGATCGCCCCAATATATCCTGTATAATACAAGGGTCTATCATGACGATTATTTTTTAGTAGTATGTCCACCTGTAAAAAGGTGATATTGGGCACCACTTCCATAGTACTGTGGTAGTGGGAATAGGAGACAGGATCTTCAGCGGGGGCTTTGACTTCAGCGAGATAAGAGTCGGCATGTAGTAATGCCTCACTTAAGGCCTTCTGTATTTCTTTGGAGAGTCGGAATAGATTGAACAGAGACAACCTGGCAGGTGTATTGGCTAGATATGCCAGTATGTCAAAGTTGTAGGGCCGATCCATGCCTTCGGGAGCTGGCACCTTCAGAGACTTGTCAAATCTTATCTCCTTCTGCTTGGCTTTGTACAAAATTGAAGGCTTAGACGGGACAGCTTCTGAGCTTGTAGGGGCAGCAGGAGGTTGAGAAGGTACTGCTTCTTCTTGTGCGGGGTGGTATGTCCGAAGATAAGTCTTCTCCGATTGCGTCTCGCTAGATAGAACCTCGTAGATGGGAGATGATACCATATGCCATGACTTGTTTTTCTTGCCCCTTTTGCTTTGGGAGGTACCACCCCCTGCGTCACCTCTTGCACAAGGTCCGGATGGACCCACATAATATCACCACATTCAGTCGTAAGTGGCACTAAGGTTGAGTTACAAGCTGGCGGTAGGTTGACGACTTCTATTATTGCCTTGGGAATCGGGACCACGCCGTTTGGGACTTCTGTGGGAGGAAAGTCGCCAAACTGAAGAGAGATCATGTTAGAAGATACGACCTTGTCTTCAACTTCGAGGTTGATCACTTGGCTGTCGATAAGTTGTTGTATCTTCTTTTTCAGGACGATACAGTCCTTGGTGGAATGGTCAAGTACTGATGATAGAGATAGTACTTGGGATCGTTGAGCTGGCTCGGCTCTGCAGGACGTCGTGGTGGAGGCAATGTCAGCTTATTACCCTTCGTCAATTTATGAAAGATGGTAATGATATCGTCTTTGTTAAAGAAGAAGGTCTCTTTAGGCTTGTCGGAGGCGCCCTGAGAATTGGAAGCTCCTTTGGAAGTGTCGACCTTCAGGACTTCTTCCCCTTTACCCCCAGGAACAAGGATAGTTTGAGGATGCTTGCCTTTATCTTCGGATTTGGGTGTTTTCAACCCTAGTAGTTCTAGGTTAGGAACATCATTTTCAGCAGCATCAGCGGCTCCAATAAAAGCGGGCCATGTATCATACTTATGTTAGGTTAGGAACATCATTTTCAGCAGCATCAGCGGCCCCAATAAAAGCGGGCCATGTATCATACTTATGTATACCCAGATAAAACTTTACCGTAGGAAGAAAGTTATGTCGACAAGTATCCATAAGTTCTGAGTCTGGTATGTTGAAGGGCATCTTCAGTGCTAGCCGCCTGAAGCATTCGATGAAGGCAATGACAGACTCAGTCCTCCTTTGCTTGGTCTCGATGAGGGTGGACATAATAACATGAATGCCACTCTCATAAAACTTGTTGAGAAACAACCTCTCTAAGTCTTTAAATGAATTGATACATCCGTCAGGCAGACTATAGAACCATTCGAAAGCTACCCACTGCAAGGTGCTAATAAACAGCTTCGACAAGAACGGATCATCTCTGGGCAAGTGTATGTGTTGACGAGGAGAAGTCAACCCGTCAAATGAATTCAGCGTCAACGGCTTGTAGTTAGGAGGGCAAGTAGCATTCTCCCACTCAGGCGGATATGGTTGAGATATCCCCATCTTCTGAAAATCGTCTTTGTGTGAGATGGTATCAAGACGGGCGACCAGGGAATCAAATGCATCCTGTTGATTGAGCAGGTATTGGGAAACGGCTGCTGAACGGTTGTCAGACATCGTTGGCGAAGGACCACTCCCAGTATTTACAAGATTTGAAAGAGGTGTAACGGAATGATACTCCTTTTGCAGTGAAGAAAGGTTGTTGCTATGAGCCGGACTAGCGTAGACTGAGACATTTTGTTGAGATGGAGGAACATCCCCAGCAGCTTGAACCGCCATGATACTGTAAGCATATCAGTGATCTTGGATAATGTTGTTTTAAGACCCTATAGCCGTTTGCTGGTCTGATCACTGGCTTCTTCAGGTCTTTCTCCGTCCGCCATGTATGTAGACAATATACGAGGATTAACAGAGGAAACAGTACAACTGGTGCTGATACTGTCTGTCTCCAAGTGAACAAGTCTTTTATCTTCAGGTAGAGAAGGTAGATAGTTGCCATAAGATTCGAAGGGATCGTCATCCTCTGGAAGGCTACTCCCAGTGTGGAGGTCATCCGCTTCAGACTCTGAGGGAATGCTACCCCCAGCTTGGGAGTCTTCATCGTCCACACGAAATCTTGCCTTTGACCGAGTACCCATATAGAATCCTTCAGATGTGACAGCCTGCTGGCCATCTGTTGATAGACTTTTTCTTCTTCTTCTCGCGGAACTCAGAGAGAAAGTTGGGTTCGTTGTCTACCGTCCTTGATTGGGGCTTCCGTAAGGGGGACCCCATGAAGCCATGTTGGATGAAACACACAGTGGCTTTTCATCGTCAGAGAAATACAGCCATTGAAACACGGTCTTTCTCTGAGGCACTCTTGTTGCTTTGGAGCAGCAACAGTTGTTAACAATACTGGTGCACGGATGTGCACTATCAATTATTATGTCTTTCTTCGCTTTACGCTTATGATTTATCATATCGCACAAGTCAGCGGAAGGGAGTTTTGCCTTACAACCCATGTTGCATACATCGTCGAGCTTTGCATGAGGGTTCGTAAGGAGAGTTGGTGCATCCTGACTTAGTTCACATGTAGGGGCAACCCCCACACCTAAGTTTTGTGATGTCCTTAAAGACAGCCCTGTGGTATACGCGTTGGGGCCTGTCTTTTTGATGTGGACGCATAGGCCTTGGAGGCTGGCCTTGGGCGCATGCTCTTTGACAATATGTTTGAGCCTTCTTGATGTGGGCGCATAATATGGATCTAGTGAGCCTGGGAATATAGCCTTGGGCGCATGACCCTGGATGCCCAGTTTGTTGAAGACCGAAGCATTCTGGTTGGGGTTATGCGCACAAACATCACCTTGGACGCATGGCTTTAGGCACATGCTTGGTGGAGCAGCGCTGTTTTCTCCCAGTTTTGCCTCCTTCGTTTGTGAGTGTCACGCCCCAGAACCAGAATACTGGAGAGCAGGGACGAACATAGCCAGCTACGTATATTGAAATGAAGTCCATCTCGCTATACGGTCACGGCTGTCTAGATATGGGGGTTTACTGCAAGCCAACGGTCTCTTAAGGTCAAGCCTATTGTCTCAATCTCAAGCAAGTAATATAAGTACAAGATGTTTGACCACCAAATATACAATAAAAGGCGTCCCAAATATTACATATTCAGTTGATCATGAAGCTAGTCGTACAAAATGCGAGGACTAGCAAGAGTTTAGTCATACATGATCAACCCTAGGATTTGTTAATCATATTTACAGCCCGTAGGCAGACAGTAAGTAAAGTGCATTGAGCTAACAGGTGCTCGTCGGCTAAACGCCTTAAAAGAATAAGTTTACAATAGAGTGAGCGAAACAAAATAGAAAACCCACTCGTAGCCCGGGTTCATTCTAGTCGCCACCATCGGGCTGGAGGTTCGGAAGATCCTCGAGAGCTGCTCCAAAATCTGGCCACACAAAACCAGCTGGGTCAAACCCCAGAAAGGGCAAGTGCCACAAAGGAGGCCACAAAATAAGAACAAAAGCCAGCATATCAGAACATAAGAAAAGAAAATGGAAGAAGGTACAAGTAAATAAAGAGTGCAACAGGACAATAAACGACTAGTGACGTGGGACCATTCCGGGAGCCAGGTTACAACCCTTAAACCAGACAAGGACCGAGGTTGTAACCATTCGCCTGAACAGCACTCTGTCTCTACCCATTTATTGTTAAGATAAGTAAAACAATCATGTTCAGGAGGACCAGGTACTGGGACTAGACAAGATTTAGACAGGGCTAGACAACATCCATTGACAAGCGGCCAAGCAAATACTAAGGAGGGTGCAACACATGGTTGAGAGTATGGTTGGGTACATCGCCCCGGAGACGATATACCCTTAGGTGACTTAGAGGGTGCAACACATGACAGTGCACTGGAAATGTGCTCTACTCGTCGGCAAGCAACAAGTCCAATTAAGAGCGCCCAGATAACGAGATTGCCTGTGACTGAAAATTCTCCATGAACTATAGTTTGATCTAGTCATTAGCCTAATCCATATTCAGTATGAATCCCTGACCGTGGGAACCAGGGAGTCACGTCCTAGACATGATGCAAGACAAGACAAGTGGATTGCACAAGCAAGCAAGCAGGAATACCCACGGTGTCAAGTTGATTATACGAGTCAAGTTAGCCGTCGCAACAGCATCAAGATAAATCATATCAGGGTACTTGTCAGGAGTGCGCCACGACGGGCCACTATCATGTCTGGTTGGTCATGTCAGAAGTGCACCACTACGGTTAACTGTCGTGTTATGCTAGTTCCTTGTCATACCATGCCTTGTACAATAGTCATTCCAAATATATTAAATAAAATCAAGTTCATGACGAAAGGCGTAAGGATATAAAATGGGCATAAAATATCTAATAAAATATCAAAATACAGGGCTATAGAAGAGCCAAGCTTAAAGAAATAAAACTAAAACTCCAAGAGCCAATGGATTGCGCAAGGGGTCAGGGGGTTGGATTGTGCAGGGTGTCAGCTGCGCAGGGTGCCAAGTGCGCAGGGGCACAGGGCGCAGGGTTGGGGTGGCGCAGGAATGGTTGGCGCATGCTGCGAAGTGCGCAGACTTAGACTGTGCAGGCAATGGATGGCGCAGGATGCAGACTGCGCAGGCTTAGACTGTGCAGGCAATGGATGGCGCAGGATGCAAACTGCGCAGGCTTAGACTGTACAGGCAATAGATGGCACAGGATGCAGACTGCGCAGGCTTAGACTGCACAGGCAATGGATGGCGCAGGATGTAGACTGTGCAGGCTTAGACTGTACAGGCAATGGATGGCGCAGGATGCAGACTGCGCAGGGGTCAAGCGCGCAGGAGCCGATGGCACCGGGTTGGTTGCACAATCGGGCAGCGGCCAGGCTGCGCAGTCAGCGACCAACGCTAAAGAGCGCGCCACGGAGAGGCTGCACGGTTCAGTGCTGCGCTAAAGAGCGCAGACTGTAGATCTTCTTCTCCAGGCTGAGAGGAACATCAAGAACACCCAAAAATTCAATCTTTCATATCTTAGTCAAATCAAAGCCAAATCTAGATTTTCAAAGTTCTAACTTGAGTAAAATTGAATTCTCTTCCACATGGAAGCATCAAAACTCACAAAAATCCAACCAAAATAGATCAAAACCATGTAAATCCAAAAATAGTTAAAACCTAAATCTAGAACAATGGAGACTCCAAATCACAAAATATTAAGCACTAATATTTATCAACATGGCCTAATCTAGCTAATGAACAAATAAAATGTGGTTCTCATATGGTGGTAAGGTGCACTTGCCTATGGGTAGAATGTTATGTAGAGGAAGGAAAAAGAAGAAGAAGAAATTAATGGAGGGAAGTAATGAGGAGAGAGAGTGTTAGGTGGGGATAATAAAGAGGGTGGGTTGTGGTGGAATGAGGGTTAAACATAGGCTAAGGTGTTCCAATGAATGTTAAACCAAACCAAACCAAATTAAACCGATTCTCCTCCACAAAATAAACCAAGCCAGGTAAAACCCAATTACGAGAACCAAAATCTGTAAGTCAAGCCAATTACAAGTACATGCCAAAATCCAAGAAAATAAATACAGGTCTGAAATACATGCAAGCTTGACAAAATACGTATTCAGAATATGGGTGTTACAGTGAGCCTCGTCGGGTTTGCTCAGAGTATCGTACACCCTGATTCTTGACATCGTAGTGTTTTCCTTTGCCAAGTCTCGAGCGTCGAACACTCTGTTGTTGGTTGTGCGGAAAAAAAGTCACTGGGCTAGTAGATCCCAGAACGGTGTGAGCCTTCTCCATTTGGAGAACTTCTGTGGCAGAGTCATGCACCCATGTGACAGAGTCCTCCAGTTGCATATCTACTATGACACTAGCAAGATATGCACAGCGAGCCATCGAAAGCCAAGTCTTGCGCAGCTTGTTTGGCTTTGCTGATTTTGAGGGAGTATAGCCATCCCTCGAGAGCATCTCTTCGAATGCCTGCTGATCGAACTTTACCATCAGCATCTTCCGAGTGCTCTCCACTTTGTCGATATTGGATTACGTCACCGCCTTCTTGTCAGAGGAAAAGGTAGTCCACAGTAGAGTCGCCATTTTTGTGGACACACACAAAAAGAAGAAGAAAATGATGTCTTTTCTTTATTGGCACAAGGCACCATAAATCGAGTACGCCTGAGAGATCCTGCGCTGAGGATCCCCGAGTACCAAAAAGAATTCTGGGGAATGGGACAATGGAGAACGAGCGGCAGTTGCTCCTTTACTCCGTTGACACTCCGATTATAAAAGTGGGAGAAAACCTAAGAAAATTGCACTCTCGGCTCGCTGGCAAGAAGTGCAGCAATTTGGCTCTTGAAAATGCTCTCCGTTCTATCCTTTGAAGAGGGATAAGGCCCCCTTTTTATAGTCGTTCTTGAGCTGGAATGATGTTATGTGCCCACATGAGAAAAACATACTCGTTTTCATATGGACGCAAAGTCCTGCCTTGGGCACATAGAGTGTAGGCGCATGCAGGCTGCGAGATCGTGGGTTGGTCGTGGTGTTGACGTGGCCGCATGCTTCAGTGCATGACTGCTCATGAAGACTGACGTGGCCGTGCGCTTCAGTGCACATTTTGATCATGGCTTTGACCGAGTCGGGCTTGGGCGCATAGCCTTGCTTCAGGCTATACGCCCTCCTTTACACAGGGTTGCTTGGGCACATGGAGCTTCATAGGCTTGGGCGTATAGAGCTTTGTAGGATGATGGGCGCATATAAGCTTCACTGGATGACTTGAGCACATAGGAGCTTCACTTGGGCGCATATGTCTTTTTTGGCTTGGGCGCATAAGACTTTATTTGCTAAAATTTTCATGCTTCTACAGTAGTGAGTGCTCCCTCATCTACTAGGGTGTCTCCTACGCGGCCACTGCCATACGGAGGCGACAATATGAAGAATTCATAGTTCTGCAAAAAACTCAAAGCCTTCCTGCAAATAGGCACCCCTGTAACGATCCAATCCACATCTTTGAATATCCAAAGAAAGGCATCCCCCGCCAAAGAGTCTACCATCAGCCTGCCATTCATCAATCTGGGACAATGCAGCACCAGCCATCCCATCAGATAATGAAAGTGAAACTCAGTCCTAGCAAAATTCTTTCTACCATCGAGTGTCATCGTATTCACAACGAAATGTCGCTAACCCCGTTGGATGGCGCAGACCATCGCTGGAAGCAGGTCAAGTTGGCGTCCAAAGGCCAGCTTTACAGCCGGAAGTATCATACCTCGGCTTATTCTTTTAATAGACCCTGAACCCCCAGGGACTACACAATCACGAAGCCATGCCATCAGGAAAGCGGCTAGCACCGTCTTTTCTGACAGCTTGAACTCGGCCTGCCTGAAGAAATGATAAACCAGGAAGTTCCCCTCAGGATCATCATTATCTTCAGCGTCTACAGCCCTGTGATCTGCCATCAACTGCTCTATCTCAGATTTCGTCGAGGGCTTGCGAGACGAGAAAGAGACTAGGCCATCTCCTTCTTCTCTAGTGAAGATGTAGTTGGTCCTGGCCCTCGTATGGGGAAGGGACCCCTAAGTCTTACCCTTCTTCGTGATCTAGTAACAAATAAAAAGATGACTGAGTAACTCTTTGTACACCTCCATCATCTCAGAGTTCTCCCTCTCCAAATCTAGGAGCTTCTCATCACAAGGGACGTATTCTGCGTATAGCTCCGTCCCCCAGTGAAGTTTGGATATCGCCTGCATCTCGTGAAGAGCCAGACCCATCTTCCCTTCCAGAGTAAAGAAGGTACATGTGTGATGGTTGTATAACTCTACCAATGATATAAACATAGGCCAGTTAACCTTAATGCCATATTGTGTGGCTCTAACGGCATAAAAAAGACCGACAGCATTTAGGGTAGCCTCGTAAGTCGAAAGCACCCATCCAGTAAGGTCACTCTAGAGCGGGACAGAGTATCTCCAACCTTCCATCCGCAACTTCCCTCATGGATACGACTCCTTCTTTGACAGCATCAATTTGGAGAGAGTCTCAGCAGCGTAAGGGTGAAGATCAGTCTGGACATCGTTCAATATGACCCCAGGATGCATCCCCCTCATGGAGTTGGATGTGGAGCCCTTGACACACTTGAAAGTGTCTTTCTTCCGGTCACCAGAGTTGAATTGGATCCTGCCAGAAATGACCCCATGTAGTTCAGGGGTCAGGTCCCATTTCATCTGCCTCTACACAGCCAGATCAGTAATCACTGACAGAGGGTATTGGCGCTTCATCGATGGCAACCATATTCTTTGGTTATTTAACTTAACCAGAGGGTTTTCTAGACATATCGTCTCGTTATCCTCGAATCCACACTGTCACCGAACAAGAAGTATGGCTTCTTAAAATGATGTGCCCTTCCAAGCAAGAGCTTCTCGTTGTTAATCATCTGCTTCAGGACGGTCTTGTCCTTTTCAAGTATGGCGATCGTCCATTTCGTAGTCTGGTCATGACTGATCTTGGCCTGAACCTTTATAACCATGTTGGTTATGGGGCTTGTGCCGAGGACTTGGCAAGCAGAGCCAAAAGGAATTCCACCAAGTTCCGGGACGAATATGTCAACTACAAGGACAGAAGAGAAAGTCAGACTCAGAACCTGCAAAAAAAACTAAGTGCTGGAGGAATCCTATGCGCCCAAAAGGTTATGCGCCCAAACAGCATATGGGCGCATAAACATACAAACAGCATGTAGGCGCATAACATGCAGCAGCATGTGGGCACAAAACTTGTAGCAGCATATGGGCACATAACACACCACAGTGTGGGCGCATGCTTATGTGGGCGCATATTAATGCTCACAGAAACATGTTGCCATGGGCACATGCGCCCAGGCAGAGAAAAAGTCTTAGCGTCGAAAATTAACGCTCAAGACTTTGTTTTGAGTCGTAGCCTCACGAAGGATCAGGTCTTAGACTAGCGAGGACGCTGTCACAGGAGGAGAGCGACTCGGTGAAGCTCCCTTACCCTTCGTAGATCTCTTGGCGGCCTTGGGAGACATGGTTCGTGCAGAGAATAGATGAAAAGTCTTTTGAAAGTTTTAAAGGAAAAGAGAGTAATGAATCTTCTCTCTCTTCAAAAGCCTATTTATAGGCACGGGCCAAACACTATGCACCCACTATTCCTATGCGCCTATGCATCCACTACATATTATGCGCCTAGTACGGCTTATGCACTCACATGAAGACTCAGTCTCTTGCACATTATGCGAATATCACTTGCTGACGTGGACAACGCATGAAGGATGGACCTCTTCAAATTCTACTCCGATGAATCTGTCAGTTCAGATTTTCGAGGAAGATCTCAACATCCATCTCTCTGACAGTCTGGCCAACCTCTATGTGCCCAAATAGAGAGCTATGCTATGCGCCCACTGCATCACGAGAAGACAGTCCATGCTTCTTTCAAAGTATTTCGAACTCGTTCAAGTATCGAAAACTTTGAAGGCGGTCTTGTAGAAGCATAAAATTGTAGCAGTCTTGACAACCATGCGCCCAAGCTACGGAGTCATATGCGCCAAGCCAGGGAGACATATGCGCCCAAGCCAGGACAGCCCACATGCGCCCAAGTCACCAGAGCAAGCTATGCGCCCATGTCACCAGAGCAAACTATGCGCTCATACGTCCACTCTGGACTCCTCCATAAGGGGGCACATAGCCCTATTTCATGCTATACGCCCAAGTCTGGACAGTCTCCGACTCGATCAAACCCACGATCAATCGTACACCGAAGCATACGGCTACGTCAGTCTCCACGAGCCGTTGTGTACCGGAGCATGCAGTCACGTCAACCCTACGATCAACCTACGATTGTGCAGTCTGCATGCGCCTACACTATATACGCCCAAAGCAGGACTATGCGTCCACATGAAAATTAGTGTATTTTCTCATGTGGGCGCATAACATCATTCTAACACGGAAACGACTATAAAAAGGGGTCTAATACCTCTTCAAAATAGGGAACGGAAACCATTTCGAGATCCAAATTGCTGCACTTCTTGCCAGTGAGCTGAGAGTTAGCAATTTTCTTAAGTTTTCTCCTATTTTTGTAATCGGAGTGTCAACGGAGTAAAGGAGCAACTGCCGCTCGACCTCCATCATCCTATTCTCCATAATTCTTTTTGTACGGGATCCTCAGCATAGGATCTCTCAGGCGTACTCGATTTGTGGTGCCTTACGCCAATAAGAAAAGACAGCATTTTTTCTTTATTTTTATGTGTGTCCATAATATATATATATATATATATATATATATATATATATATATATATATATATATAATATTATAATTTTTTGGAGAATGATCTCTCCCGTTCTCTTTGTTCTTCCATCCCCCAACCCTTGGCCGGCTTAGGCCGGCCGCCGCCGCTCTCCTCCGCCCTTCTTCCTCTCCCCCTCCTCCTTCCCGTTCGTCCTCTCCGGCCCTCTCCGGTCGTCTTCTCCGATGTCGCTCCCCTGGCCGCCCGAGGCGATCGTACTGATCTGCCAACTCCTCCCCGTCGCCCTCCACTTCCACCCCCTCCCTCCCCCCTCAGTCCCCCCTTTCGTCGGTCGGCCCTCCTCTTGCGCAGCCAGGCGCCCCCTCCGACCCTCAGCTTCGGAGCGTCAGTCCTACGCCCTCCTCTTTGGGAGAGCCTTTCGTTCAGGCCCTCTTCTCGGCATGCAGAGCTTCCGCCGCCGGGCTGTCCTCGGAGCATCCCTCCGTTCCCATACCATCTCCTTTTTCGAATTCCCCCGTCCCTCCCTCGGGAGCTGTGCCCTCCAGCAGGTCTAGCCTTGGGCCCCTCGCCTTATGGCAGCTCGGGCACGCTACCCTCGGCGTCAGCCCCGAGGCGGTCCCCTCTGGACCTGCTGCAGTCCCTGCAAGCTATCCCAACTACCCCCCTGTCTCCTCGCGGGTCCCACTTGGATTGGCCACCTGTCGCTCTTGCTGCGCAGTCCCAGCCTCCTCCCTGTCCTTGCGCACATGCTAGCCCCTGATTACTCTGGGGACCTATGATCCCTTGCGCAATCCAGCGCTCCGTACGGGTCCCAGCAGGAATGGGCTACCGTTCCCCTTCTGCGCAATTCCTGGACTCTCCCTCCTTCTTTGCGCCATTGAATGGCATCACCTCTTCCGCTTGGGGCCCCCGCCCCCTTGTGCATTCCTCCAGTACTCCTTGTGGGCCCCCCTGGAGCAGCCTCCTGTCGCCCCATCTGTGCAGATCCAGTCGTTCCCCTCCTTCCTTGCATCTTTGTAAGGCTTCGCCTCTTCCTCTGGGGGCCTAAGCCCCCTGCAGGCGCAATCCACCAGCTCGTCCTTGCTCCATCCACCACTTCTCCCTACCCTCCCACCCCCCAAGCGCACTCCAGCGCTATCCTGTCCCCCTATCCTCAGTCTCCCCGGCCTCCCAGGCCCTTCCCACTTCCTCAGGCCAGCCTGCCTTCAATAGCTCATCTCCGGCGCCAACCGTTCCCCTTGTCCCCTTGTACGCCGCGGCCTGCTCTCCTCCCCTTGGGGGGGCACCCGTCGCTCCCGAGCCTACGGAGCCCTCTCTCACTACCGGCCCTCTCGGCCGTCCACCTTCGGAGGGACCCTAGTCATCCCCGCTCTCCCGTTCCGTCCCTTCGGGTCCAGCTTCCTCCGGACCGCATCAACCCTCTTACGCTGCCATGCTTCGTCCGAACCTCATTCCCTCGAAGGGCGTTATCTTCCCAGACGTCCAACTGCCAAACATTGAATATCCGCAAGAGACTTCAACCCCCGTCATTCCCTTTTCCGACATGGAACTGTCGTCGCTGTCAACGGCCTTCCCACACACATTCATCCTTAAATTCTCCACCGGATGCCCCAAACTTCCCAGGGTACAGGAAGCGATCGCCAAATGGAATCTCTCGACCGACTACCGAGTGGCCCCCCTCGACCCCAGACACATTCTCCTTCACCTATCTTCAGATCGCGATCAAAGGACCGTGTGGTCCAAGGGAACCTGCAAGATTGACACCCACCAGATGAAGATTATCAAATGGTCACCAGAATTCAACACCAAAGAAGACTCAGCTACGGTTGCAGCTTGGGTTACCCTTCCCAACCTCCCTCTCATCTGCTTTGTTCCTGCAGCGCTAAAGCGTATCGCCAACTCCTTCGGGACGTACGTGGCTTCGGCTCCCGAGACCAGTAACCTCACCAAAGCCCACTACGCCAAAATCTGCGTTGAACTAGACCTCACTTCAGAACCACCCAACTTCATCAACATCGAGCTTGGCAATCATACCCACACCCAACAAATCCTCTACGATAACCACGTATTATTCTGCAACCACTGCCACCTAAGGGGCCACATTCCCAAAAACTGTCACCGCCTGCATCCAGAGCTTAAAAAAAAGCCATCCAGGAAAGACAACGACCTACCAGTGGGGAAGCCCCCCAAGTCGCCCATTCTTCCCCTTCCGAACAACCACATTCGATTCGATTCCAAGAACGGAGAGCCAGCATCCAGCGAAGCCCCGAGCAGGGCCCTGATCCCCTTCACTCCCCAACACATAGAGATCTCCAACCAATTCGCCATCCTCGATTCAGACGACCCTGAGCCCGGCTTCTCTCAAGAAGGCTCCAGCACCCCCGACCCGCCACCATCATCCCCCACCTCCTCTCGAGTGGAGGACGCTACCGAATTAGGCAACACAGATCTCCGACAACTCCTCCCTGGTCAGAAGGCCGCCCCCCTGGCCCCTCCCTCCTCCAATGTAACTCATCAATCCCCCAGTGCGATCCCAGTTGCAGAAGTCCTAGCCATCCTTGGACCCGACCAAGTGAGGAGAGGCCTCCAGGTTCTAGCAGCAGGAGCCCCCCTCCAGCAACTGCTGAACGAGAGCACGCACGACTCCCTTGCCATTCCCCCGGAGGAGACAGCAGTTGACACAGCTGGCAATCTGATTGGACCTCCCCTCGGTCCGCATGAGTGCCACAACCACAATCAGCCCACAACATCGAACGTCAACCCGGTTGACTCCCTACGGAGCAAATTAGGCTCCGATAAAACTGCCACCATCCAAACAAAAAAACAACCCCAAAATCTTTAAATGCTTAACGTCCTATCTTGGAATGTTCGAGGTATAGCCAATAAACCAACATTACGAAGAATCACCAGTCTTCAAAAAATTCATAAGATCGACATCTTCATCATCATTGAACCCAAAATCCCTTCCAAACGACTCAAATCTACCCAGTTAGCTCTGGGCCTCCCTACAGCAATTGCCGGCAGGCACGACATCTGGATTCTCGGGACTAAGGAGGTCAATCTCGATATCATCCAGGATACCCAACAAGCCCTCTCTTGTTGGGTCTCTCACCCCACCCTTCCGGAGCGGGCCATCCTTTCAGCGGTCCACGGTAGCTGTGTCATCGCAGAACGGAAACACCTATGGAACGACCTTTTCGACACCTATCTCCTCAACACCAACACCCCCTAGCTTTGCATAGGGGACTTCAACGTCATCACCTGCAGAGACGAGAAGATTGAAGGTCGCCCTTCGCCCCTGTCAGCCATGCAAGACTTCAACAACTTCATCTTCAACGCTCACCTCACTCTTCTTCAGTTCAAAGGCAGCGAATTCACCTGGTGTAACATGCAGGACGGCGACCGTCGTCAGTACTCCCGTCTGGACAGAGCCCTAACCAAAGCGTGCTGGCACGGTATGAGCATCAGCTCCACCCTGACCCACTTCAACTCTACCGAATCCGACCACGCCCCTATCCTGGTGGAAATCAAAAACAAATCCTACCCATCTAAAAAGAACTTCCAATTCCTCGACTTTTGGACCGACCACCCACAATTCTTGAGCATCGTGGCAGAAGCGTGGAATAGTCAAGACTTTCCTCATCCTCTCACTCGGGTCAGCAACAAGCTCAAAGCCACCAGGAAAGCTCTTTCCAATTGGAGCAAACAAGCATTTGGGGACATCTTCCAAGCGATACGCGTCGTCGAGGACGATGTCACCCGAGCCGAAGGTTTATTCCTCTCCAACCGTTCCCTTGCGGCAAGGAAAGCCTTGAACCTTACCAAGGCTATTCTCAAATTCAGGCTCAAAGTTGAGAACGACTTCTGGAAGCAGAAAGCCAGACTGAAATGGGACAACGACGGGGATAAAAACTCTAAATATTTCTACGCCTGCGTCAATGGCAAAAGAAACAAACTTTCGATTCATCATATCACCGACGATCAAGGCATCATCAGATCAGACCACAAGGGGGATCCAAGAGGCGGCCGCAGATTTCTACACCAAATTATTCTCCAAGGAGATGATCCTTAAAGATAATTCATTCCTTGACCAAATCCCCACCATCATTAGCGACTCCGACAATGCTCTGCTGGAGCGCCCTCTGTCCGAACAGGAAGTAAAAGACGCGGTATGGGCCTTGAATGCGCATAGCGCCCCCGGCCCGGATGGCTTTTCGGGCACTTTCTTCCGTACCTGCTGGGATATTATCAAATAGGACATCACCGCAGCGGCGATAGCCTTCATTGAAGGAGCTCCTTACCCTAAAGCTATCTCCAGCGCCAATCTCATCCTCATCCCAAAAAAAGATAACCCCAACTCCTTTCGCGATTTCCGACCCATCAGTCTTTGTACATTCACCAACAAAATTATCTCCAAGATCATCGCAACCAGAATGACAGGAACCCTCCCCAAAATCATCTCGGAAGAGCAAAGTGGATTCGTTTGCGGTAAAAACATCCAAGACAACATCATGTTGGCCCAAGAACTTATCACCTGCATGAAATTTTCGGCGAGAGGGGGCAACATCGCCATCAAACTTGACATAGAAAAAGCATACGGCAGACTAGATTGGCAATTCATGATCTGGGTCTTCAGAGCATTCTGATTCTCAGAGAATTGGACCAATATCGTGTGGAGATCCATCAGCAACTCATGGTTCTTCACAGTCATCAACGGCCAATCTGAGGGATTTTTTAAATCTAGCCGAGGAGTCAGACAGGGCGACCCCCTATCGTCCACGATCTTCATCATTGCAGCCGATGCCCTGAGCAGAAACCTTAACAACATCATTAATACCCCCAATTTCCAGCAATACCACACCGTCAGCGGATGCCCCACCATCACCCACCTGGCTTTTGCCGACGATCTTCTCATCCGGAGACGTCGGATCGATGGAGGTGGTCCACAACACCCTGGAGCGGTACTCCAGATGCTCCGGCCAGAAGATCAACCTATCCAAAAGTGTCATCTACGTCTACCACAGCATCAAAATCGAGAATACGACCAGACTCACCAACCTAACCTCCATAGCGGTGACACATCCTCCTTTCAACTATCTCGGCTGTCCCCTGGTGTACGAGAAATCTAACGCCAGCATCTTCGAGAACTTGATCACCAAAATCAGGAACAAGATCGAAGGATGGCATAACGCAACCCTATCCCCAGGCGGGAAAATCATCCTCATCAAACATGTGCTCAACTCCGTCCCCATCCACACCCTTGCAGCCTGCTCTCCGACCAGGAAGGTTATCATGTCCATAGAACAGATTTTTTGCAACTTCTTCTGGGGGAACAACAAAGGGCAAGACAAACACCACTGGGCCAGCTGGGATACTATGGCATCCCCGACCGCGAACGGTGGGCTTGGATTCACCAAACTCGATCTCATCGTCAAGGCTTTTTCTATGAAACTGTGGTGGAAATTACGCACAAGCAACAACCTGTGGACCAAGTTTATGAAGGCCAGGTACTTCAGACACATCCACCCAGCGATGGCCACAGCTAACAGCAGATCTTCCGCGGCTTGGCGTCGTATTTTGCGTGGCCGGGAATTGGTAGAGCCCGCGATCATACTCCATCTGGGTACTGGCGAGTCCAACCCCTTCCTATAAAGGTGGATAGGTGACTGCCTTATCCTGAACATTACCGATTCCCCTAGAAATAGTAAAATCAAAGATCTGTGGAATCCCACCAATAACGATTGGAATTGGGACAGAATCCGAGAATGGTCAGGCAACGAAACTGTTGACAGCATTCTGAAATTTTGAAATTATTGGATTAATGGATCCCCCTCCTCCTTCTTCTTCCTCCCGATCAAAGATATGTATATATATATATATATATATATAATATATAAAAGATCGGATGGATCCCCCTCCTCCTTCTTCTTCCTTCCGATCCCCCTCCCGTGGGTCCCTGAGGGGTATAAGACCCAGTTTTCTAAATGAGGGTAATTTTGAAATTTTGTGATTTAATTATTTATTTATGATATTTGAATCGTAATACAATTTTTGGTAATTTTTAATCATTTTAAAACTATTTAAGAACCATAATTTATGATTTTGATGTGCAGCTAGTGAAACCCTAGAGACTGTCTGTCCTAGAGCCTAACCATGTGATTGGGATTTTTATTTACCATTTTTAGCCTAGCGGTAATTTGGTCACTTTGACTTATTAGAACTATTGATTTAATTATTGGATTAATGGTTGTTGATTTTGACTTTTACTAGTTGTGACTTAAGAGACTAACCTAGATGTTGACCCTGGTTGTGGTGACTTGATTAGCATGGTGAGACCCTAGTCTAACTTAAGTCAACCTAAGTTAGGTCACTTAGGATCAAGTTTGAATAGGAGGATTAATGAATAGGTTCATAGGCTTGAGACTTGTGAATTGATTTCATGACTAGTGCAACTTGGCCCATGGCCCATGACTTGAAACCCTAACCCTAATTTTATCCTTTATGACCAGCCACCTAGGGATTTCCAATCCTATAAAATCTCTCTTCCTATTGTTCTTGCCTCTTTTATATCATTTCTCCATTTGACAAAAACTAAGGTTTGTTCCCTTCTTCAAAATTCTTATTTTTATTTATTTATCCTCCTTTTTCATCCTAGTCTTTTGCATTGGGTTCTAAATGATGTTTATGGACTGTTGGTGGAGAGCTATTTCAGTTTGGGATCAATTTGGAGCATTTGGCTATCAAGGAGAACACCTCTCATTTGAAGCTTTTTCTTGCTATTGCACCTATAGGTAAAACTCCTCAAATTGTGCTAATGTTCTAATTTCCTTGCATATTAGGCTAGATCTAGGTGTCCCCTAGCTGTCCCTAGAATTTAGGTTAAATTTGTGTCCGTTTGGTGTCCGTATCGGACACGTGTCATAGTGTATAGGTAAGTGTTTGATTAAATGCCACTTAGAAATTTAATTTCAATTTTTGTAAAACTAATTACATGGAATTGTAGATCTGTATGTGTACTTTAGATTTTATAAAGACTGTGTAATTTTTGGGTCGAAATTGGACACGCACACGCGCATAGACCCCGTGCACATGCCCTGCTACCAGAGCCAATTTCTTCCTGTGTAGACCACATAGACACGTTTCCTTTGAAACAGAGGTGGGTCTAGTGTTTGACATGACACCCCTCAATTTTGACACCTTCTCGTGCTGTGTCGAGAGAGCACGGACACGTGCACTATTTCGACACTGTACTGTTCTGCACGAACAGTGGCTTCTGACACGGCTTTCATATCACGTGTAGACACGTTGTGGACACGTGTCAGGGTACTAGACATGTAGCCCTAGACCCACTCTATCATTGGACACGGACACAACCCTCCTCGTGTTGTGCGTCGAGTCCTATTAAACTCGACATGGCTGCACGAGGCAGTCTTCACTGCCAGTTTCTGATGTTGTTCCATTTCAAATTTGGACACTTTGTGTCCTATTTACTGGACATGATTAACACCACTGGACACGTGGGATATGTATCTATGTCTGAATACATGTTTTCTCACTTGATTTGAAGTTTGATATTGAATTTGGGTTTTCGAAGTGGTTTGCTGATACATTGTTCTAACTGTCATTCAATATCCCGAGTTGATTTCCCTTTTTGAAAGTTAGGATGATTTCGAAGTGATTTTTAGATTTGTCTTTTATTTATACTCAAAATACCTGAGATGTTGATGTTGTTCATATACTTCTAGTTTATCTGTTGTGAGTTGGGATGATTTCAAAGTGATTTTTAGATTTGTTTTTAATTTATACTCAAAATCCCTGAGATGTTGATGTTGTTCATATACTTCTATTTTATCTGTTGTGAGTTGGAATTTTGGATTTGGAGTTGGTATGTCCACTGTTTTGGAAATTTGGTTTTGTGATTCAAAATCATGATTCTTGTATTACCTTTTCAATTCCTAGGTTGGGTTCTGGTTTGTTCTTAGAGTTATTTGGTTGGTTTTGATTTCCAATTACTTCACAAGTTGGTATCCAGATTTCATGTTCAGTTATTAGGTTTCAGTTTACTATTTTTTTTGTTTCCTGTTGTTGGTTTCATTCCAGTTTTCCAACTGTAAACAGTTTGGGGTTCGGTTCTTCCCTTATTTTTTTTGTTTTTATTGAACTTGAATATGGTTGTTTGTGATTCCGTTGTGACATTAGTTTGTTTTCCTTTTTTCGTTCTCAGATTCTTCTTCCCAGTTTTGTCCACTGTGGCATGATGATTTGGTTCCCTTTTCAGTCCCTTGTATTTTCTGGTTTTGATTGAGAGAGAGCTCAGGTTTTTGTACTGATTCTTCAGTTACCTTAAGAGTCTAACTCAGGTTGCCACTGAGTTGGTCTCAGTTAGAACACTGAGATTTGGGTTTTGGCTTTACTTGTTCAAATTCAGTTGGTATGGATTTCATTCAGGTTTTGGTTTTACTTTTACCTTTCCATTTTCAGTTGAGATTCATAGGTAAAATTGATATTCATAACATTTGTTTCATGTATGAGTTATGGATATATGGGTTCAATGGTTACAGACATACTGATTTTGTGTACACTTTGACACTCACACACAACCATATGCATATAACTGAATGTAATACCCACACACACATGCATATACCCTATAGACTTATACACACAACTTCACACTACAAAACCTGAGACTTGCGGACTGATTTGTCACACACAA